>CAUYQV010030969.1:0-61092 GCA_963574575.1 Galagoides demidoff | reverse complement strand
GCCTGTGGTCCCAGCTACTTGGGAGGCTGAGGCAGGAGACTCGCTTGAGCCCAGGAGTTGGAGGTTGCTATGAGCTGTGATGCCATGGCACTCTACCCAGGGGGACAGCTTGAGGCTCTGTCTCAAAAAAAAAAAAAAAATTCCGTCTGAAGACAGAAAGGTTAGATAGACTTGAAGATGGTGTCTAGAGAATTTTATGTTTCTGTGTTGAGAGGTTACTGTTTTCCTCATTTTTAGAAATATGCCAGAATGCAATCTTTTTCTTTCTTTCTTTCTTTTTTCTTCAAACAGTTGCACTCTGTTGCCAAGGCTACAGTGCCACGGCATCAGCCTAGCTCATAGCAACCTCAAACTCCTCAGTTCAAGCCATCCCCCTACCGCACCCTCCCAAGTAGCTGGGGCTATAGGCATGCGCCACCACACCCAGCTAATTTTTCTATTTTTCGCAGAGATAGGGTCTCACTTTGCTCAGGCTGATCTTGAGCTCCTAAGTTAGATCAATTGATCCTCCTGCCTCAGAGCCTAGCCCAGAATGCAATCTTATCAAGAACCGTTGCACACTTCCTGCTAACATGTCCCCTAAATGACAAACTAGGATTCTTTCCATGTCCAAGCATAGGTACACAGCCCAAAGCTGAGAGGAATGGAAGCTAGATTTGAAATTAGGGTTCTATACAACATAGGTTAACAGAGTTCCTGGGACAAGAGGACAGGGATGGACCAGTGGACTCTTGCTGATATTCTTCCTTTAGTTGTCAAAACTCACTTACCCAGGCCGGGCACAGTAGCTCATGCCTTTAATCCTAACACTCTGGGAGCCCAAGGCCGGTGGATTGCCTGAGTTCAGGAGTTTGAGACCAGCATGAGCAAGAGCCAGATCCCATCTCTACTAAAAATAGAAAAACTAGGCTCGGCACCTGTGGCTCAAGTGGCTAAGGCGCCAGCCACATACACCTAATGTGGCGGGTTCGAATCCAGCCTGGGCCCACCAAACAACAATGATGGCTACAACTAAAAAATAGCCAGGTGTTGTGGTGGGTGCCTGCGGTCCCAGCTACTTGGGAGGCGAAGGCAGGAGACTGGCTTGAGCCCCGGAGTTGGAGGTTGCTGTGAGCTGTGATGCCACAGCACTCTACCCAGGGGGACAGCTTGAGGCTCTATCTCCAAAAAAAAAAAAGACATTAAAAAAAAATAGAAAAACTAGCCAGGCATGGTGGCAGACACCTTAGTCCTAGCTACTTGGGATGCTGAGGCAAGAGGATCTTTTGAGCCCAAGAGTTTGAGGTTGCTGTGAGCTATGAGGACGTAGCACTCTACCCACGGTGATAGAGTGAGACTTTGTCTCAAGAAAAACAACAACAGGCTTGGCACTTGTAGCTCAGGCAACTAGGGCACCAGCCACATACACTGGAGCTGGCAGGTTCAAATCCAGCCCGAGCCAAAAAATAACTGGGCATTGTGGCAGGCACTGTAATCCCAGCTACTTGGGAGGCTGAGGCAAGGGAATCGCTTGAGCCCAGGAGTTTGAGGTTGCTGTAACCTGTGATGCCACAGCACTCTACCCAGGGCGACAGCTTGGACTCTGTCTCAAAAAAAAAAAAAAACCAAGGGGGTGTCTGTAGCTCAGTGGTTAGGTTGCCAGCCACATGCACCAGAGCTGGTGGGTTTAAACCTGGCCCAAGCTTGCTAAACAAAAACAAGACAAAAAAAAAATAGCCAGGCATTGTAGTGGGCACCTGTAGGCCCAGCTAGTTGGGAGGCTGAAGCAAGAGAATCACTTGTCCCCAAGAGTTTGAGCTTGCTGTAAGCTATGAGAACACAGCACTGTATAGAGGGCAACAAAGTGAGACTGTCTCAAACAAACAAACAAATAAACGAACCAAAAAACCTCCCTAACTTTCCCCAAGAACCTCCCCTCCATGTATATCATTAGGGACCACAGCAATCTGTCCTAATCCATAGTATGAAAGATGGTGTTTCTCCCCTTATTTGGGGAATCGCTTAACACTTAGTTTTAGCAAAGTTCTCCATTATCTCTCTTCCAGCATTTTGCCAAAGCAGCATTTCACTTCACACCAAGTGAAGTGGCCCAGCCTGCACATGCAGTTCTCTAGGGAAAAAAGGTACCATATAAAGCACTTACTTCTGCTGCGGGAGGTCAGTCTTTCCATTCCCCTAACTAAGTAATCTGTCCTCAACATTTGGACAGCAAGTGCATCAGAACACAGTAGCACACACACATTGCTCAGCAGCCTAGAAATACATACCCAGAACTGCCAGTTTCCAAGTGTGCTGGCTCTGCAGCCTCATGAAGAAAGGAGGAAGGCAAGGAGACTTCTCCAAAGAACAGACATAATACAAAATATCATTTGAAAAAGAACATCTCTGTCAGCAGTTACCACCTAGCAACAAGTCCTTCTTGAATGTGCTCCATGGTATTATTTCAATATAGCGGCATGAAACACAGCTCCACAGTTTCAAGGACACCGTAGTCTAAAACTTCTAACAAGTTGGACAGTAGAAAGAAGCTGTTTGATTTACGAAGTGGGTCAACCAAAAGGAGCAATGTGAAAGGAAAGCAGTCAGCCTGGGGTCTGCCCCTCCTTGTCCCATCTACTTCCGCTCATATTTATCTTTTGTGAGAAGCCAAGAGTCAGAAGATTCTTCTGGAATATAAACAAGCTTGGACACAAAGAAGGTTTAAAACAAGAGGCCCAAATTTTCTCTTGGAGGTCCTAACTTTACTTCAAAGGCATCACGCATATGAAGGCTTCTGGAACCCTATTTACTACTAGACAACATCTGACTCTAGATGTTGTTTCTACATCTGTTTCTACTACTAGAAAACATCTCAGAAAGGAAATATTCTTAATGTATATGTAAAAGAGGGTAGGGCAAGAAGAAGCCTAAGAATAAACTTACATTTATTCAATACTTTCCCTAAGCAAGTATCACGATGCTAAGAGCTTTCACTTGTTATAATACACACTTATTCAACAAACATTCGAGCCCCCACTATGGATAAAAACATTGTTATGGGCACTGGGAATTTCACTGAACTTACATTTTTGTTGGTGTTGACAGAAATAAATATATATGCCAGCTGGTGATGAATACTATAAAGAAAGATAAAGCAGACTAAGGGAATGTTACATAAAATTTTATATGAAAATAAAGCAAGGGAGGGAGTGCTATTTTAGACAGAGTTGTTCAAGAAACCTTCTCTGATTGCAATTTGATAACAATAACCACAATAAGGGATACCACATATATGATCGTTATTTGCTCAAAACTGGATTAAGCATTTACTGTGCAGTATTTCATTTTATCCTCACCAACTCTGATTTTACTACTATTACCACACCCACTAAACAGGAGAAAATGGAGCTTAAGAGAGGTAAGACTCTTGGCAGAATCTACAGTAAGAGGAGCAAGGCCAAGGCTATAACTAAGTGAGGAAGCCAGAATTTGAACTCAGGAATACAATTGGAAACCCCATGCTGCTTCTCGCCATGCCATACTACTAAGCTAATAGAGAAAAAGAGCCTCAAAGAGGTCAAGTGTGGTTGTGGTCACAAAGTGGGGAGGTCCACTGGCCTCCCCATATGTGGCTAAGAGAATGATACAATTCAGTCTTCCCTAATATCAGTCTATTACTCTAATCAGCAGCTGAAAAACCAAGCCTTATCTTAAAACAAGAGCAGGAAGGCACTCTGGACTCTTTAAGGCCAGCTAATAAATGCTGAATATGTTCTTCTCTCTTCCCCCTCCCCAGCCCCCAACACAAGATGGTTTAGTTGAGAGACATCATTTCTCACTGGAAAACAGAAACAAAAGATGACTGAACTAGAGTGCTCTACAGTGCCACAGTTGCCCTCTGAGGTAGAGTGGAGGGGACAACAGGAGAAAAGGTCGGCAGCAAGGAGAAAAGAGAAAGCAGGCCCTCTCTGGGCCATTTCAAAGAAAGTACAGGTCTTCCTCAAGCCCTGGAATGCTGAGGTGGAAGCAGGGAACACAGAATGCTTCCTTAAGAAGCATAAGGCAGGCTCGGCGCCTGTGCCTCAATTGGCTAAGGCGCCAGCCACGTACACCTAAGGTGGCAGGTTCGAATCCCCAGCCCGGGCCCGCCAAACAACAATGATGGCTGCAACCAAAAAATGGCCGGGCGTTGTGGCGGGTGCCTCTGGTCCCAGCTACTTGGGAGGAGGAGGCAGGAGACTCGCTTGAGCCCAGGAGTTGGAGGTTGCTATGAGCTGTGATGCCATGGCACTCTACCCAGAGGGATAGCTTGAGGCTCCATCTCAAAAAAAAAAAGAAGTCAACATTAATCTATAATCACCAAAACCCTTTGGCCAGGTTGTAGATATTTCCTGTGACCTGCTGAGAACAGACCCCAGTGCCTGGTCTAAAGGCTGATGACAACTGGTTTAAATCAGTTCACGTCCCCTTCAACCAATGGAAGAAACAACTCCTTAAATAACTCCTCCAGATAAAGCCTGGAACCCTTTGACGCCAATCCTTCTTGATAGAATTGTGAGTTCTGGAATTTGTAGTTTCAGGTACTACTACATGAAGCAAATAAGAAAATACCAAGACGTTTTCTATTTTGGGGAGAAAACTGATATGCCTGAGGTGTTTGGAGTCTAACTTTCTCACCCATAGGGGTTTCTTCACAGGAGATCTTTATGTTTCAGGACATCAACTTCACTTGGAGCATTATTTCTTCCTTCCAAAAAGTTTCATGTTAAAATACATTTTAATAGATTTTTTTTTCTAACAAGCATCATTGGCCACGACTGAAACTAGCATTTTAACATTTTCATGCAAGCATCTTTATGGTTCAGTTCTATATTTGATATAAAAGGCCTGTAGTGTACTCCTACCACCAATTCAGAAAAAAGTCCATTGACTCTTACTGTGCAGCAAGTGGGAAGGTGAAATAGAATTGGAGGGAAGTTGCTGGTGTGGTGCAAGTTCTAACTGAACCTGATTAGAAACCACCTACACTTGATTTCTTACATTCCTTGAGGATGGCAACTGCATCTTCTCCATTAACACAGCCCCATTGCCAAGCACGGGCCTGAATGCATGTCCATAAATACTGGTGGAATGAATGAACAAGTGTTCTGTTCCAGATCCTTACTTTGTCTATGACGTAAGAAGCAGACATGTCTGTGCTGCATTAGAGGATCACACTGGATCTCCAGGTCTTTTCACCTCAAAGGTCATACGTATCACTTTCTATCAGGGTATCTCCCTGCCTCTGATCACTTCCCAGTAAGAGGGCAGAAAAGCCTAAGAAATAATTTCCCCTACAGTTCCCGTGGTGGCTCTTGATACTTACGTAAGGCACGGAATATTACCTAGAGTGACAACTGATAACACCTCATCATAACATATGTCTATGACAACTGTCAGGGGATATTCATGGTAAACGAAAAGACAACACAAATGTCATTTAGGGCAATAGCTGGGGAACTACTCGAGATGGCAGCCTATTTATTCTCTTTGAGATGATGTCCTAGTGACCTCTAGTGGTGAAATTGATTCAAAATACAATACTTTTTTATTTTAAAAATTGCTTCTTTATTACTTCAAACGTAACTTTTGTCCTTCATTAGTAACATTTTATACTTGTGGAATGATCTGAATGATGCATGGTGATTTGCATCAGTTCATATACAAATGGTATGATTTTGGCATTTCATAGAATCACAGAGCTTTTGAGCTGAAAGCTATCAAAGGGATTTATCAATCTTATTTCATCACGTGGAAAATGAGACTCAGAGAGATAAAGTGACTTGCCTGAAGTCTCACCATGGGGATGGACGAAAAGCCTTCAGAGTCTAATTCCTTTTCTGCTGTAGCAAACTACAACCCAGGAAGTAAGAGCCTAGGTGGCTAACGAAAAAACTGGATCTCATTTACAGTGCTGTGCAGTAAACATTATCTTTTCCCTATATGACTATTGTATCCTGGGGGTGCGTGGAGGAGAGAATGTCTCTTTAATTCACAGATGTTCTGAGAGAAGATGAAGCATCTGAAAAACGGATCGAAAGGAGCCTCCTTCGTGTCTGCATCAGCATCTCAAGCCTGGGTTGATGTCATATTAGATGAGACTTTGGGGTCTTCGGGTAAGGTACATATATTTTGCCCTAGGAAAGATGTAAGTAATCTGTGTGTGGCAGACTGGTTTTTTAACTGGTTGCAAATTCTTTGATAGCCTCTCATAGACATGCTCTCCTGTGTTCCTTCCCCTTGAATCTGAACAGGCTTAGGACAACCTCTCTCCATAGAGTATGATGGAATTAGTGCTGTGTGACTTCTGAAGATTGGTCATAGAAGGCCACAAAACCTCCCCATGGTGGTCTTAGAACATTTTCTCCGGGGAAAACTAGCCACCAGGAAGAAATACAACCTCTCTAAAACTGATGTACTGAAGAGGCTGTGTGCTCTAATTGACTGCCCTGTTTTTGCTCCCAGTCAAAACTGTGTGAGTTTCACCCAGGGCTGTGTGAGTGAGCCAGCTTGGACATCCAGCCCAAGCTGACCTCTGACTGCAATCACATGTGAGACACCCAAAGGGGGAACTGCTCAGCTAAGCCCTTTCTGAATCACTGAGCCACAAAATACTGAGTAAAATTAAATGACTGTTCCTTTATAACACTAAATTGCAGGGTAAGTTGTTACAGAGTAATAATAATCAGAGCAAAGAGTTTATTAAGGAAATTTTTCTCATTCTGTGAAAAATACTAAAAGAAAAATAACATACACATCTGAATGTACACATCTGAAATGTACACAACTGAAATTCTTAAGGGAATTTCAGTTAGTCTTCTATTCATAGGCAATAATAACAGCTTTAATAAATCAAGGAACTCTTGGTCCAAATGACTAGAAATGCTATGTGATAGAAATATAAATTCTTCCTCCTTCTTAAAATGGAATCACCTTTTTAAGGAGGCTGGGTGAATTTTATAGTTTTCCAAAGAGAAATTTCTGTTTAGGCATTCTAGCCTCTCTCTCCAAGATTTCCCCAAATGAATCAAATACAGAAAAGGATTTGAGTGACTACTTTCTCAATTCTCCCAAAGATGGCATATAACTAGTATATGACTGCAACCTTTCTAGATGCAAAGCAGAGAATTTAATTCACTGCATTCAATGGATGCCTTTGAAGGGCTCCGTTCCCTCTCAGAACCCAGGCTGAGAAAAAGTGGAACCCTAGGCTAACTTAGCCAAGCAGTAGGGGTCAATTAGAAAACAAAGTCCAGAAAGTTTAAGTAACATGCCCATTACTACAAGAGCTAGCTGAGCCAGGATGTGACTCCAGGGACTTCAACTATAAAGCTTGGAAACTTAATCATTACTCAAGGCTGCCTAAGGAAAACGCATACTCCATATGAATAATAAACATGAAAAACACTAGGCTTAACAGCAATGTCTGTATGTGAACAGTTAATAGACTTAGCAGCAATAATTGTAACCCTCCTCCAATGTAAATTGTAAGTGCATAAACCCAAACTTATCTGCAAAAGATTTCCTTTTCTTAGGAAGAAATAACAAAGCTAAAACTTTTCCAAAAATTATTCAACGTAGCATAGTGATGTGTTGTTTTGTCTCCAAATCCTTAAGCCATCAATATAAGAGGCAGTATTAATCAATGGTGGGACCAAGGAGCAAAGAGTGCAAAGGTTGGACCCTGAGATCCCAATGAGAAAGGAGGAGGACCAGGAACACACAGAGACAAGGGATGGGGAGGAGGTGGACGTGGCAATGCAGAGGTGACAGAGGCTGTAGACAGCAATCGAGAGAGGGTAGGAGGCAGGCTGAAGACAAAGGATGGAGGGGATGAAACATGAGGGGAACGAGGAAAAGAGAAGGTGGGAGATATAACAAATTAAAGACGTGACAAGTAGTCAGCTTCTATTAGAATAATGAAAATAAGACCTCTGTATTGAAATGCTGTTCTTAAGAAGAGGAAGGGTCGTCTGGGCACTATAGTACAATGGTTTCTGCACCAGCCACGTACATCGAGGCTGGCGGGTTTGAACCTGGCCTGGGCCTGCTAAACAACAATGACAATTGCAACCAAAACATAACCAAGTGTTGTGGTGGGCACCTGTAGTCCTAGCTACTTGGGAGGCTGAAGGAAGAGAATCTCTTAAGCCCAAGAGTTTGAGGTTGCTGTGAGCTGTGACGCCACTGCACTCTACCAAGGACGACATAGTGAGACTCTGTCTCAGAAAAAAAAGAAGAAGAAGAAGTTTTCAGAAAAATAGAATAGTGAAATAACAAAGACAGCTCTACTCCATGTCACAGTCTTGTCAAACTTCTACTGATATATACAAGTTCAGGTCATAATCCTAGTGAGTCCTGGATTTCAGTTCCATGTGAAAATACCAATGTTTGGTTTGTAAACACTGTCTCTTGAAGAAAATGAAAGTCAACAGCTTTGGAGAGTCCAGCCACATGACCATAGGAACACACGTTACCTCCACATGGCCTCCATCCAGTGGCCATTTGCAGCAGAAGCAGCAGCCAGGCTGAGACCCAAACCAGACAGCCTAAATCAAGTGTCTGGTACAGGGTAGACTCTTGCTAAATAATTGTTGAATGGATAAATGAATAAAGGAATACACGTATTCAACTTTTCTTTGTTGGTCACCCTTCTCCATCTCTGTTGAAGGTAAGATTGGAGCATGATTTGCAGAAGAAGAAAGGAAGGAAGTATAAGTGAGCATTCGAACAAGTCAAGGCAGTAGAGGTAGGCTCCACGTCTACTTGATTAAAATACCACATATAAGACTTCCTGATAGTAGGTAGCTCTTCTCCTTCTACAAGGATATACTGAGTGTTATTACACACAATAAATCGGGAAATCATGAGTCTATTTTGATATAAATAAATAAATATTTTGGTGTGAAATTGAATATTTATATAGTCACAAAATATCGCCTTCTTTCCATTTGATCCTGCAATCCCATTACTGGGCATCTACCCAGAAAAAAACAAACAAACAAAAAAACATCATTTTATTACAAGGGTTTGTGCTAGATTATTTATCAGAGCTCAATTTACAATTGCCAAGTGAAAACAACCCAAGAGCCTATCAACCCATGAATGGATTAATAAACTGTATATGTATACTGTGGAATATTATTCAGCCATAAAAAGGATGGAGATTTTACATGTTTTGTATTAACCTGGATGGAGTTGAAACACATTCTTCTTAGGAAAAGTACAACAAGACGGGACAAGGAAATAGCCAATGTACTCAATAGTAATATGAAGCCAGTAGGTGAACTAATACCCACACAAGACAGAAGCTCAATTCAATTCAAGATGGGGGGACGAGAGAGGAGGATTGTTTTCCTCCCACCTAATGTGAACCATACGAGGGTATAGGGAACACCTCCCAGGGGCAGGACACAACTACAAACAGGGACCTTACCTAACAATAGCAAACATTGTAACCTAATTGTTTGAGCCCTTATAATTACTCAGAAAAAAAAAACCCCTCCAAAATCCTTTCTAATTACTAAAGAAAAATGAGTAAGTCACCACTATAGCCAGGGGAAGTGAACCGGAATAGTAAAGGGAAAATAGAAATTATGTATCACCTGATAGGAGGCAGTGAAAAGAACACAGTATCACTTCTGTGATATTCTCACCAAATGTATTAATCATGAAGAAACGGCAAATAAACAAACTGAGGAACATTTCACAAAATAACTGCCCTCTAGTCTTTAAAGGTATTCAGGTCTGGGAAGTCAAGAAAAGATTGAGGAATCGTTCCAGATTGAAGGAAAGTAAAAGGATACGAAGACTTCATGCATTATGTGATTCTTTTTTTTTTTTTTTTTTTTTGAGAGGGAGCCTCAAGCTGTCTCCCTGGGTAGAGGGCCATGGCATCACAGCTCATAGCAACCTCCAACTCCTGGGCTCAAGCGAGTCTCCTGCCTCAGCCTCCCAAGTAGCTGGGACTACAGGCACCCGCCACAACGCCTGGCCATTTTTTTTTTTTTTTGGTTGCAGCCATCATTGTTGTTTGGCGGGCCCGGGCTGGGGATTCGAACCCGCCACCTTAGGTCTACGTGGCTGGCACCTTAGCTGCTTGATCCACAGGCGCCGAGCCACATTATGTGATTCTGAATGAGAAATGTTTGCTGTAAAGGGTATCAGGAAGACAACTGCTGAAACTTCCACGGGCTTTGAAGATCCGGTGAGGGAAACGGAGGAATGTTATTTTCCTGATTGTGCTGATTGTATTGTGGTCATGAAAGAGAAAGTCCTCGTTTGTAAGAAACACACACTAAAATATCTGGAGGTGATGTGGTATTAGGTGGGCAATTCATTCTCGAGCAATTCAAGAGAAAGAATTCTTTTTAGGGCACTTGTAAATTGTTTGTACTTTAAGAATAGTTCATAGTAGAAGATAAAATGGAAATGAAAAAGACATGAATGTACGCCCAAGGATGACACCGACAATATCTCCCACTCCTCATCCTCACCTTGGGTGTCCCAAAGCCAAATTTGTCACTTTCTACATTTTATTTTTCTAATAAAACTTTTGGAATGCATCACTAAAATGCAAAGCAGTGGTGATGCTGTGATAGATGTCCATAATCCAAGCCCTGATATTTTCACATGCATCTCAAAATCTGCACCCATCGATCTATCTTACTTCCATATATTAGAAAAATGCTAATGTTAATCTTATTTTTTTTATTAAATCATAGCTGTGTACATTAATATAATCACAGGGTACAAGGTGCTGGTTTTATATAGAATTCGAAATATTTTCATCAAACTGGTTAACATAGCCTTCACGGCATTTTCTTAGTTATTGTGTTTAGACATTTATATGCTATACCTAGGTTAGTCTTATTTTTTAAGAAAAAATTCTTGCATAAATATAACATGAAAATGAAATAACCCATAATCCCTCCACACTAATACATTTTTTCCAAGCTCCCTTCCCTTTCTAGTTCATATATATAAATTACTTTTACATGGTTGTAATCCCAACATAGAGGAAATTTTGCATTCTATCTTCCTCATCGGAGCATATTCCAATATTGTTAGAGAGCCTCTGGGGCTCTTCCTGCCCTCTGATTCCATGATTACATTTTTGAAACACTGACCTTGTAACATAACTAGAGGATCATATTTCATTATTCAATACCTACAATGTGGGTACCTTATTGCTTCTACCTAGCCAGGTTTGCTATCTATCTGGTAATTTCTATTCTGATATATTGTCATTTGCCAAAGCTTTGTTTAAAGTCACTCAGATCTGGGCTGGAATCCCAGCTCTGCACTGTGCATGTTACTAAACCTTTCGAGTCCCAATTTTCAAACTGAGGAAAAAGGATAATAATACCTATAGCACGATATTGGAGTGAATTAAATGAGATAATATGGGTACCTGTAAAGTTCTGAGCACAGTGCCCGGCACATAATAAGCTATTAGGAAATGTTTATCATCATCATTCATCTAAGAGATAATGACTAATTAGTAAAACGTGGGCTAACTGCGAATATTTCTTTTTGCAACTCTCTTTGATTTGCGATGAGTGATGAGTTATTTTTTTAGAAAGTAACGAGAACCTAAAGAGTCAGCTAGGAATTTAAAAAAAACCAACTGGTTTTCTCCTCATCACCAGAACGGAGAATCTATAGGAACATTGAAATGACATCTCATAAATATCTGTCTCCAACTCCGGTTTTAGTTTCTCTGCCTCCCTCAAAAAAGTTCTTTAAGAAAAAAGAAAAAAAAAAACTCTCAAAGATGTAATCATTGGAACATGGCAGAAATATTACATGCTTTTAAGAAATGATCAAAGTTGGGCATGGCGGTGCACACCTATAGTATCATCTACTACTCAGGAGGCTAGGGCAGGAGAACTGCTTGAGCTCAGGAGATTGCACTGCTCTCAAACCTGAGTGGCAGAAGGACATTCTGTTGCAAAAAGAAAAAAAATAAATACAAAATATTTTTTAAAAGGGAGGAAAGCAGCCAGGCAGGCACACAGGCAGGCTAGCTTTTAAAAAACTGGGCAGTTAACTATGAATTTGCCTAGTTCCTTTCACAGTTAAATGATCAAACATTAAGAAAAAAGATAATGTCCTAACTTATAAAATGGGCTAATAAAAAGTAATGCCAGCCGTGGTGGCTCACCCCTGTAATTCTAGGACTCTGGGAGGTCAAGGCAGGTGCTTTGCCTGAGCTTAGGCGTTCAAGGCCAGTCTGAGCAAAAGTGAGTTATTCGGAAAGCTGAGGATCACTTGAACCCAAGGGTTTGAGGTTGCTGTGAGCCAGGACACCAGTGCATTCTACCCAGGGCAACAAAGTGAGACTCTAGATAAATAAATAAATAAATAAATAGTTAATGTTTGTATTAATAAAAAAGAACAAAGTCTGTGAAAAAGTTTTCTTTGAGAAATTCATTGAAATATATTCTCTCCCAGGGCAATTGTGAGCTTGAAAATCACTAAATATTTCACAGAGAGATAGATATGGGCTGAGACATTAGTGTTTGACGTCAACATTCACTGCAAACTGAAGACTCTCTCCAATTATGCATCAATAACATTTTATTACAGAAATTCCACTTTTATAGTATGTTAAAAGGCTGAAAGCAGAAGGGACAGAAATCTACTGTGTAGATTGGGAAACACTGTCACAGCATTAAGCTCCAATTATTTAAAATTCCAAAATAAAATTTAAAAAGAAACACTGGTTTGAAAAACCATTCTAAACATTTTTATAAATGAAGCTTTCCAAATTCTTACAGTGATCTTAGAAAAATCTACTAACCTTGCAACCAAGAATGAAAATGAAAGTAAGCGAAATATTCACATGCATGAAAAAATAATGTAGAACCTTTTGTCTGCTGGGAAAAGGTCGTAAAGATTCTCAGGAAGGATAAGAAAAGAAGAATGTATTTTAAAATACCAGCTTTTTCTTGCAGCTTTTACTAACGTCAGACTACCAGCAATGAGAACCTCGCATGTGCGTAGCCAAGTGCTGGAGCCAGAGTCATTAAGCTGACAATGAAACCTGTGTGGGGAGAAACAGACAACAATGGTTAAATGGGGGAGAAAGTCCGCAAGGGCTGAAAAGAGCCTGCTGTTGACTGTGTACATCCCAAGAAGGCTGGTGGAGGGAGGACCCAGGTCCCTCCCAGAAAGGCCCCAAGGAGGCTCCCTGTTCTGGCAAAACCATTCATCTGGTCTGCCGCTGAGTCTTTTATGTTTCCAATGCTGAGGACTGAAAATGAATATAAAGTCTATCTAGGAAAGCAAAACATGTCTTTCTAGAACAGCTTTTACAATAACTCTGGTCTATGACTGGCAGACATATTGTTTCCAGTAGGGTTACTTAATAGCTTTTGGATCATTTAAAATGTTTATGTCTAGGGTTGGAGAGCGCAGCAGAAGCTGATTCATCTAATTGGTTCTATTCTTTTGAGGCTGAGAGCCTCCTTCTCTTGGCGTCCTACACTTTCTTTGCAGGCCAAGGGAAGCTTAAGATTTTCTAAAAAAAACCAGACTCGGACTTTCAAATTCTAAACTAGTCAAGCTGGAAGGAGGAGGCCTGTGAGGGGAACTATGTCCAAAGCTGATCTAATCCATGGGGGCTTTGTGAAATGAAGTTCCCCGTGTCAGCCGCCCTACCCTTTTCTCAACAGGATACAAACCTGGGAAAAGTCAGTATTTGTTAGCTTATAAGTTCAGGTAAATAAAACTCATCCCTAATTGTCCCCATCTCCTCTGGATTTTTCTCCAGAAAAAAAAATTTAGTACAATTATGAAAGATTTTATATAAATTTAGCATAGACATATTCTAACTCCCTCATCTCTGTTTGTTTTTGTTAAGCTAATGAAGGAAAAACATACAGGCCACTGACGGATGCTTTTGTCTTTAAAGGGAAGAATCAAAATATCAATACTTATCCCTTGATGAGAAAATTAGAGAATGCGCTAGATTACTGAAAACATGAGATATTATCCTAACACTCCATTTCTTAAGCTTGTTTATTAACCCTAGTTTCGCACTAGACCCTTTATTTCAGTTAAGTGGATTTCTTCTGATTGAAGATTTCTTCGCAGAAAGAGCACTTACAGTTTCTAGCAATACATTAGTGACCCCAGAGCCGAGCCACTCTCAAAAGCTGCTGAGAAGCAGGGCTAATCTCCTTTTTCTCATTGAATCTCTCATGCTAAGTCTCTAAGGCATTTTGCAGGGCCAGGGGAGGTATTCCCAATGCCACTGTCCATATTATCTTCAGCTTACAGGAACAGATATTTCTCTCTGCCCCTGTCATTATCCTTTCTTATGTGGATCCCAAATGTCAATTAAGATTTGCAAAAACTTTCTGTCCCTGCTGGTGCAATGAATACACGTGTTCAATTACACTGAAAAATAACATTTCCAACAAACTAGAAATGATCTTTTTTGACACCCTTAAGGATGTCTGAAGAATCTTTTGATGTCTGAAGATGTCTCTTCTTGTCTGAAGAATCTACTGATATTCATGGCCAAATTCACCGAGGGATGTAAATAGAGATGGCAGAGCGGGGCGCTTCTCTGGTCCCAGGCAGCACCGACGCTTGCCACATCCTTGTGCGCTGGTTCCGCGATGCTCCCACTCTGGGACTCTCCTCTGCCTGATTGTCTTCCAAGATGTCCGGGGTATCCTAGAGAAGCTTTAGCAGCCCTGCAGCAGACACTTGGAAACGTGGTGCTGGCTGCAAACACTGACTCCATTCACGGGCAGAAAAGAAAGGCCCGCTCCCTTCTCACTAGCTAGACCCCTGCTACGGCTCAGTGTTTCTCTCAGCTGGGGAGCCACAAGTCTATTTCCTTCTTTAGCCCGTATTATAATGGAGGATGAGATGAAAAGGAATACAGACCCTTGATACCTTTTACTTGGAGTGCTAACTAATGCAGGGCCTCGTGTCTGATCTTCTGCGAGGCTGAGGGGTGGCAGATGGCCTTCTGAAAGCTTTTCAAACCCAGGCTGCTTTCAGCAGGGCGCGAGGGGGTATTGTTACATTTTCCATATAGTGGTAGGAAGCAGCCCTGAATAAAAGCACACAACAATTGTGCCACTTCTCTGGGAAGCATATTACAACCTTACAATGAGGGCTAATTGGCCGATGCCAAAAGCAGACGCAGACGCCGCTTTGAATATTATTCAGAAGAGGTTTTAGAGAGCGGAGTCAGGAAGGAGCTGGGCATAAAGAAGAAAAGTGATGGGAAGGACAGCGACGGGGAGGCGGCAAGGGCCGGGATGAAGAGGGGAGAGTGGCTTCATTATATTTATCAGAAAGAGCCATGCTCTTGTTTAAAGAGTTTGTTCATATCCACCGGCCCTTCCTCATCAGGAGGACGCCGTGGCCAGTGCCTGCTTGCAGCGCGATGTCCGCAGGACACCGCCGTTACCATGAGAACGGAAGGGGACAAATCTCAGAGCCTTTTAAGAAACTCTTGCACGAGCTCCTTGAAATGGGCAGCGGAGGAACGAAAATGTACTGACTACTCACTCTATGCCAGGCTCCATCAAGAAACTTCCCTTATTATTTCATTTAATCTTCAAAATAATTCTGAGACATAGTCTTATGATCATTTTGTAGGTGAAGGAACTGAGGCTGAGGGATGGTAAATCACTTGCTCAAAGTCTAACAGACTCAGATCCAGGCATCACTGACTCCAGTGTTCCAGCCCACGCTGCCACACTACCCTGCCACGTCTTCAAATAACCAGGTCCTGCCCATACCGGCAGATCACAGTAGTTGCTGCATTAAGGTTCTGAAAACAGAACACTGATTCAGAAGAGGCAGAAAAGCAGCTCTAGAAAGCAGAAACCATTTAGGACAGCTGGTGCTAAGAGTCAACCCTTGCTGCCTAAACTTGCCTTCACCCCAGCATGCACAAATCCAGTCAGAAAGCTTTAGCCTAAGTATATCAGACCATTTGAACTGTGCCAGGTGCTGGTGCTGGTAAAATGTGTTTTAAACACATTTTAAAAGGCTCTTTTAGAAGCTTGCAGTCTGTTGAGATACAATGAGGGTGCCAAGAAAAAAATGTATATACATTTTAAGAAAGGAAAAAACTGTATTAAATTTGTAATACTCAAATCGCATTTGACTTCTGCAATTTAAGAGGTGCTCATCATAAGTTGTAGTCAGGCACTGTGTGTATGTATGTGTGTGTACAATTTCTTGGAAAAAATACAGATGGAGGTATACTTGGGGTTCTCAGCCAGAAAGAGGACATCTAGCTCAGGCTGGGAAGATCAAGGAAGGCTTCCTGGAGGAGATGATGCATGCCTGAGTGAGCTCATAAAGGATGAGCAGGAACTGGCCGGGCAAAGATAAAGGTGGATAGTGTTATCCCAGACAAGGGAAGGAGCAGCCCAAAGTCCAGAGGCCTGGAATAGACTGCATGGAGATGCTACATTAAATGTCCCCCACTGAGCCCAAATTGTGTGGCAGGAAATGACACTGAAGAGCTGGGGAGAACCAGGAAAAAGGGAGACCTTCAATGCCATGCTAAGTGTCTTGGTCATCATCCAGCAGGGGATGTGAGACATTGATTGTTTTCCACAAGGAGAGGTGGTGATATGGTCAGTGTGGAGGGTAGCTTTGAAGGGATAAAAATGGAAATAGGAAGAACAGTTGGGAGGTTGGTGCTGTGGTTTATGTGGGGGCTAATAAAGACCGGATCCAGGAAGTGGTGGTAGGGACAGAGAAGGCCAGTTTTATTTGAGAAACACTTTCAAGGTCGAGTCAACAAGAATCAGTAATTTATAAGATTGTGAGAGAGAAGCAAAGACATATGGATTTCTAGCTTAAGTGACTGGGTGGATGGTGGGGGCCATTAATTAAAATTATGAATACAGGAATGGGGGGAAAGGATGAGTTTATTTGACACCTGGGAGATATCTAGGTGTCTAGCAAGCAACTGGATTCTGAATCAGAAACTCAGAAGAGAGATAAAGATAAGTAATAAAGATTTGAGAACAGAAGTCAGGAAATAGTTTATTCTGCAGTCGCATCCATCTTGAAGATGTATTTTGTTTGGATCTCTGTGTTGTCATTTTCAAAATTAGGATTAGGTAAAAACCATGGAAAAATCAGGAAACTGTATAAATAATCAAAATATCTGGTGTCTCTTAAACATTCTGCTTACGTGCATGAATCCCTTATGGTGATAGTAGCAAGAAACAGAAAGCATCTCTGCCCTTTGAGCAGGGCACTTGCAGTCCATAAACTTCAGCCTTCACTCTGACTGGCTGGACCCGTGGCCCAGCAATCACTGTTGTTTTGCCATGTTATGATCATAATAGCCCTGTTATTTTCCTGTAGTAGCGTTAAGAGGGAAGTATACTCTTTCACATTCCCTTATCTCAATCAAAGGTAAAAAATGCAAGAAAACAATTATCCCAATTAAAAAACAGGGAAACACTTGTATAGACATTTTTCAAAACAGCAACACACAGATCCAAACAAAACACAATACAAACAGCCAACGGTTACATGAAAAAATGCTCAGCCTCACTAATCATTAGAGAAATGTAAATTCAAACCACAATGAGATACCGCTTCACACCTGTTAAGATGGCTATTAACAAAAAGATGGAAGATAAAAAGCATATGTCAGGATGTGGAGAAAAGGGAACGCTCGACACTATTGATGAGGATGTGCATTAAATGGCCATTATGGAAAACAGTGTGGAGGCGCCTCTGAAAATTAAAACTGGAACTGCCATCTTACCCAGCAATTCTACTACTGGGTATGTAGCCAGAGGATTGGAAATCATTCTGTTGAAGAGATAGCCGAGGTCCCACCTTCATCACAGCACTATTTACAATAACCAAGATGTGGAAATAGCCTATGCCTGTTGACAGATGAATGGATAAAGAAAAAGTAGTATATATACATCCAATAGAAGAATTCAGCCTTATAAAAGGACATCCTGTTACTTGCAACGATGTGGATGAACCTGGAGGACATATGTGATGTGAAATAAGACAGGTTCAGAAAGCCAAATACTACATGATCTCACTTATGTATAGAATCTAAAAAAGTCAAACTCCTAGAGGCAGAGGTTCCTAGAGGTTGGAGGTGGGGAGATGATCAAAGGATACAAAATTCCGATTAGAGAGGAGGAATAAACCTAAGAGATCAAATGCACATCACGGTGACTATAGTTAATAAGAATACATTGTATACTTAAAAATTGCTAAGAGAGTTAATTTTAAGGGTTCTCACCACAAAAAAATAATTTATATTGAAGTAATTCATGCATTAATTAGTTTGATTTAGCCATTCCAAAATGTATACATACATCAAAACAGGCCCAGCACCCATGGAGGCCAAGGAGTGTGAATTGCTTAGGAATTTGAGACCACCTGAGCAAGAGTGAGACCCTGTCTCGGCTAAAAATAGAAAAGCTAGCCAGGTGTGGTTGTGGGCACCTGTAGTCCCAGCTACTCAGGAGACGGAGGCAAGGAGATTACTCAAGCCCAAGGGTTTGAGGTTGCTGTGAGCTATGATGCCACCGCACTCTACCCAGGGCAATGGAGTAAGACTTGGTCTCAAAAAAAATAATAATAATAAGATCATGTTATATACCATAAATATATACAATTTTCATTTGTCAATAAATAAGAAAAAAGTAGAAAATGAAATCTAGTTCTGGAGGACTGTGTATCTCAAGGAAAATAGTGAGAAATGAAAAATGTTCCCATATATTTAATATGCAAAAAAAGCATGTCTTTGAAATAATTAAACTTGAGATGCCATTGTGAA
Organism: Galagoides demidoff; assembly: GCA_963574575.1. NCBI lineage: Eukaryota > Metazoa > Chordata > Mammalia > Primates > Galagidae > Galagoides > Galagoides demidoff. The sequence continues at coordinate 42,266 of CAUYQV010030969.1, read as the reverse complement.
ATAAACCACAGAGCAATGTCTGCTATATTTAAAAGATGCGTGATGAAAAACCTAATCAAATGAAAACAGAATTGAAATTTCAATAGTTTGTTTTGGAAATGGACTGAAACTAATGATGATTTAACCTTGTCTGTTTTGCACATGCACATTGCCTGGCTCTCAAGGTGTTTGAATTTGCACCCTCTGTTTTAGAGTCCCTGGAATACAGCATGGATAGTGTGGAGGGAGCTGGAAGTAGTGGGTACACCTAGAGAGAAAAGAAAAGTAGCCAAGGACAGGTCGGTGTTTTTTTTTTTTTTCTAACACAGTGGAAATACCAGAGAAAATGGGTTCCAACAGAGCCGAGGTGAAAGATGAAAAAACGCACAGGGAAACCTGAGACTGTGTGGTGGCATCAGGGCAGGGGAGCAGAAAGGAAGGAAGGAGGCCAAGTCAACACTCTCAACCTGTTCTGTCCTGCGCTGTGTGAGCAGTCCCAAAAGTGAGGCCAGCGTGGCAATCGTGCAGCTTATACCAGAGATTCCAAACTATTACCTAGGGTCTCAGTAATTTTTTCACAGTGGCCCAAGGCCAAGAGAAACTACAGACAATTCCATGTATTAAGCATTTGGATCCAAACATTTTAATAACAACTTTATGCCTTAAAAATTCAGTAGCCACTTGAAAAAAAATACCTAAATTGAGGACAAACATTTTATTTAAGTCTTAAAGAAGCACAATTACTTATGGGATGTGTACATTTGTTGTGCATTTGTTGGGCACTGTCCAGCCTTCTCAAACTCCCACCCTTGTTACCTACACAGAATTTTCTTTTTAACACAACCACCACAGAGAAGCCAGCATCAAAAGAGATGGTGTCATTGAAAACAAATGTAGCTCAATCTAGTGTGACATGGTGAATGACCACCAGCTGGAGATTCTCCCAGCTGTGATAGATGTTGAGACACCCGCCTGGGGCCCCTGTGAGTCTGCTGCAGGGTCCTTGGGCTCCTTGGCATACAGTCTGGAAATCACAGAGTTAGTATGGGCTAGTCTGGAATCCTATCATTCATGACCTTGTTTCCATGAGGACATTTGTTCTGAAATCCATGCATCTAACTTACAAATGAATTTATGGGACAGGACTGCTGTGTGATATTATTTAAATAAATGAAATCCAAAGGTAAGCCAAATTGTATCTGGCACTCATTAAACGTATTGAACCTATTACATTTACTGTTGAATGCCTTCAGTTCTCTCCCCAGATAAGCTTTGGACTTAGGAAGAACTTCTTTCCCCTTTCTCTTGCAGTCCTCTGAATAAGAAAAGAAGTCCTGGGAGGAGGGGGAGTGACTGGGGCTGAGGCAGCCACACTGGGAATAGGCATGGTGGGGCAGGGCTTGAGGCCTATCTATTCGGAAGTAGAAATGAGCTGCCCTATCTGCTAGCCTGTATTTCTAACATCTCCAAATACCACATGTAGCCAGCATCCAACGGCCATGTTTTCCTAGGTAATCCATTAGATAATCCATTAGAGCCTATAATCCTTATAATTTTTAGAGTTTAATAAAGAGGGCAAGGCTTTCTCTGGTACCCAACTCCAACAAACTACTGAAGAGCTGCACATGAAGAATCATGATCACGACCACTCACTATCCATGTGGAAACAGTAAGGTGAGAAGGGCACTCAGTTGAAGTGTCTGCAGTCCTGTAAGACTCCAGTTTGACCTTGGGCTCTTTCACATCCTGAGCAAGTTAACCTTTTTAACCTTGAGCAAGTTAAAAAAAATTGAACTACAGTTTTAACATCCATAAAATAGGACAAAATATCACAATAATATTGTAAAGATTAAATAAGACATAGAATTGTATTTGTAGCTCAATAAATGTATGGAACCTATTACATTTAATATTGAACCCTATGAATTTATTTAATATAAGTGTTCAATAAATGCTTCCTTTCTATCCAGTTGGACTCTGCAATCTTGAGCAAAACACTTAACCTCTCTGGGCCTTTTTTTTTACACATATGTATGAGTGTCTATACATACATATATATATGTATGTGTATTGTACAAAGAGAAAAGAAATTGCACTAAGCTTTCTTGTAATCCAAGTGGTAACTTTTTATGCTTTACACGGATTCAACAATTCGAATGAATATCTACTTAATAAGCTCCATTTATTTCATAATATGGTAGAACCTCTATAAGTTGGCCACCCAAGGGACTGTAACAAACTGGTCAACATATGGGGTTGGTCAACATAAGGAACTAGGCCAACTGTGCTGATAAGTACATGTGGTGCATGTCCAGTCTTTGAAAATCAGGTCAGTTTAAGGAGGTGGTCATTATAGGGAGGTGGTCAACTATGGGGGTTCTACTATACACTATTTTCCTGTATTCTAGTTAGCAAAGCCCAAGAAGCTCTTGTTAATAAGAGCTAACAAATCAGTGCTACCATATCAAATGGATAAAATTGTTTCCCAAAGCTAAAGAAACAAGGTGTTTTAACCAGTACATTTTTGTCACAAGTGCATAAACGGTTTCCATTTGCCAGTTTGAAATATAGAAACAAATTAGTACTAGTTCCTAAGTCCACCACTGGTTACCATACTGGACCATCCCTGAAGGCTCTTTGGGCACTAAGATTCTGTGACTGTCTAACCAAAGAGAAGGTTGGGATAGGGAGCAAAGAGGCACTGGGCCTCTCAGTTGGCCGCCATCACTCTCACCACCACTTGCTTTTTCTTTCCAAGGACATTCAGTCTTGGCACCTACTGGGTCAGGCTAGGTTAGCAAGCACGTCTCCCTATGGAGCCCCTCGCAAAACCATTGCAAACAGTGGATGGAGCATCTACATTTAAATTTTCCTCCTACTTTTTTTCTCCACTGGAAATATGAGAGCGGCAGAGGATGAGTCATGGAGGGGAACCTTGGGGGTGCGATGGTGTGGATGAGAGAGTGGTTTCAGAAAGGCCTGGCACCACCAACAGCCCCTGCTTTCAGGCCCAGCCCACATTATAATACAGGAAGAACTCCGGGCTAAGTCACAATCCAAGCAAGCACGCACTCCATATGAGCCGCACCCGCCCACGGCATAGAGGGCTCCCCATGTGCCCACTCGCTCATTGCTCATCATGCCTTCCAGAAGCTGAGAAACTTAGGTTTCCTTCTGTCTTTGTTTCCTTCACTGCCCTCTGCAGCTCTGTCATTTCCTAAAACACCCTGGGGGGAACGTGTTAAAGACAGCAGCGTCCCATTTCTTCTGCAGCCCCAGTACCTTGTGCCTTTCCTCCCCTTATAAAGGCAGAAAATGCTCCTCTTTGATTTCTAAAGACCCCAGCATGTTTATGCGGTGCCAGGAGGGAAGCTTAGCTCCGGCTGGCGGTTTGTGTTAATTGTCTGGCTGCACTTTAGAAAGACACTTTTGAATCTAAGCATTTAGAGAGAAAGTGGAGAAGCGTGGCTGTGTGAAAGAGCAATTGATGTTAAATATTCATGCTCTGCTCTCCGTTAATCAAAATTAGTAACCCCCATTGCTTGGCTGCTGTCTTGCTGGCTGCTTACTATGATTGTGCTAAAGGAACTTGGATAGAAAACAACAACCTCCCCCCCACACCACACACACGCACCAGGACTTAGGTGCTTATAGGTTTGAAGTGTTTCCAGTTAACATTGTGCAATTCAGCACTGTCTGTTTTCTCCAAGTTGAATGAGCCACAGTTATCCCTTCCGTCAGCATTTTAGAACCCCTCTCCCTCCCTTTTTTCTTGAATTCAGCAAACTTTGTCCTTAAAAAACAGACATTTTCTGAAATAATCCTTAAAAAGGTAATTGTAGCATTGTCTAGCTCATTTTTCAGAAATGATGAAATTATTTTACTACATAGAGAAGAAATTGACTATCACCGAACAAAATATAATGCTAATATCAAAGGGTGCTTAGGAACAACTTTGAAGTCATGTTTCCTGAACTTTCAGGAAATAAACATTTTATGTTCTTATTTGTTGATTTATTTTTAAAAACACATGTCATATAACCACAGGAACTTTAAAAATTATTACTTAATTTAGCAGGAAAAAGAAAAACAGCTCTTAATTAAAAACTGGTTCTGTAGCTATATTTTTTTCAAGTTTTCTACAATAAGCATGTTTTATCATTATAATAGAAACAATAAAAATCATATTTTAAAAAACTGAACAGTTGCTGAGTTGTATATTTGAGAATTTGTCGGTTTCTTCCTTACCTACGTCATCTGCTAAAGAAATGTTGGTGAACGTGCTGTCGTCCTCCTCTTTGCTGGACCCGTCCATCTTGTTCAATTTTCAGACCTGTTAGAAAAATGAGGGCAGAGAAGAGCGGCCGTTGTCCCATGTGACTGCCCTTGTTAAATCATTAATAAGTGAGCTGGAACCAAGCAAGGTGCTATCTGATCCTTGCACTAGTCACCCTCTTCCTGCTCCCTACCTGAGAAGTTTTTACCTGAGCACTGCATTCTTAACCGGAAATGGCCAGAGACCCACGTTAAAGAGTTACAACCCTTTACCTGAGGCTGCTGGCTGGCACCCCTGCTATATCCTGGCTATATGACAAACCTTGCCTTCAGTCTGATGACAGTTTCTGTGGGCTGAACCACCCAAGGAAATTGCCCAACAAGCATTAGGATGAGGTTGGGGAAGAAATTGATTGTATGTGATTAAGATATCTTTTGGATACTTACCATAAATTTTTCAAGGATTTATCAATGACCTGGCATGACCCGAGACTATGTCACCAAACTTCTCAGAGCCTTAATTCCTGTCTGTGCTATGAGGATCAGTATGTTGTAAAGATTAAATGGAAACTGCCTGGCACTTAATGGGGACTTGATAAGTATCAACCACAATAGTTACAAATGACCAGTCTATGCAAAGAAAGATCTTCTAAACATTGAGCTCATCAGAACCCTTGCATTTTACAATGTATAGTCCTCACCCTATAAAAGTTCATTAAAATGGCAGGCTCTTCCTTTTCTATTTCTGGAGGTGAGCCAGAGAGAAGGAAGTTGGTCTTGTCAGCCTTTAGGCCAGTTAGAGAAAGAAGCACACTTTTACTATAATTTTTCCTCATCTCTTAAGTTACCTTCATACATAGAGACAAACCAAAACTAGTGCAGAATTTCAAACCGTCACGCCTTTGGGGAAAAAAATAGTTAGCCAAATTTGATGAAGCATTTTAAGTAGATACTAAAATTGAGTTACTATATGTTACATTCTGCACTAAATTCTTTGCTACATAGGATTTTTTCTTTTTAGTCACCTGAGTTCATTGCTACTATATCAAGTAAAATGGATGTGAGCTGTGGGAAATCCTGAATGTTACAAATTAAAGTTACCAGGATAGAATTCCCCTGAATTTTTCAATTACATCCTATAAATATTGAGTACCTATTTTATATAAGCTGGGCACTTTAGAGGCTCAGATGACATTTATTTATTGCTATTAATAATCTTACAAAAGCATTCAAAAACAAGAATCTACTTAGCCAGCTGAGGCAGGAGGCTTGCTTGAGCCCGGAAATTCAAGGCTGCAATAAGCTATGATTGTGCCACTGCACTCCAGCCTGGGTGACAGAGTGAGATCCTATCTCTTAAAAAAAAAAAAAAAAAGGACAAGAGTACTAGAGGTTTAGAGAAGGGAAAGAGTATCCAGCCAACAGGATCTTGAAAAGCTTAGAGAAGGTGACATTTGAGATTCATGATCAGTGGCAAGTGGGTTGACAGTGAGGGCCTTCTCAGGGAAGGAGGGTGGGCAGAAGCTTAGAGATGGGAAGGAATGAACACAGTTGGAAACCAAGAGTGGAAGATAAGGCAGAAAATAAGATGTCACAGCTAAGGGGAGTTTGCATGTTCAACTATTAAAGTTCACATGCTGTACGTATCAGATACCAAGATGAGATCAAAAGGGTGAGAGAAAATAGAGAAGGAGGCGGGAAAGTTTATAGAGCCATCAGACCACCATGCATGTCTGACCAGGGTGAAGGACTTATCAGAAGTTTGTCCTTCAGAGTTAAGAAGTTTTGACAGGGCTGCCAAAGAGTATCTGAGCCAAAGTTGCCCAGGAGAAGGGTCCAGTGTCTCCCAGGTCTGTCCTCCCTTAGTATTTATTAGCACTAGTCACAGGCGGGAGGAAGCTGATGGGAAGTGAGGCCTCTGTGCAAAGGTAGTTATGGATGTCAGAGCACAGCAGGCGCACCCCTCATCAATTACATTCCCTGTAGTTGGAGGTCTACAAGGCACAGGCTCATGGACCAGTATTTTAGAAATCATAAAAATACCACATTTGACTGATCTATCCTCTATCAGTCCTAGAAATAAGAGCACACCGTTAAAAAAAGAAAAAAGCTTACTATGTGCTAGGCAACAATCCTATGAGGCAGGTATTAATATTATTCCCATCTTCAAGATAAAGGGGTTGAGGCATTGAGAGAATTTAAATAAATGATAAAATGTCGTTCCCCTAAGTAAGTGGAAACTGAGACTGGATTTCATAACCTTTGGCTGTAGGGCCTATGCTCTTAGCCACTACAGAGATTATCTACTTCTCATAAGATTCCTGAGTGATGAAGGGATGCAAGACAAGAGTTAATCTACCTAATAAAATAATTTATAAAATCAAAGGGCATGTTTAGTTTTAATTATGTATTTGGGTTTTATTTTTCTTACTCACGGAAAATTGTACATTTTGTTAGGATTAGTATAGACCCTTGCTTTCTTTTTGATATTCTTCAAGGACATTTCTTTCTAAGTATCCTGATAGACAGGGGAACACAGAGAGAGGAAACTCAAGTAAGTCAACATTGTTACCATCCCCTTATTCACTGATCAAAAGTTATAATGGAGAAGAGGTAGAGAACTGGAGTAGAGAACTATCTGTGGATTTAAATGATCCACGGTAAATATTTTCCCCTATTTTTTTTCTTCCAATAGCTTTATAGTTTTAGCTCTTATACTTAGGTCACTGATCCATTTTGAGTTAATTTGTGTATGTAGAGTAGGAGGTAGGGGTGCAACTTCGTTCTTTTGTACTTGGATATGAAGGTGTCCCAACAACATTTGTTGAATGGAGAATTTTCCCCCCCTGTTGAATGATTTTTGTATCCTTGTTAGAAATCAACTCCCCACACATGTTTGAGTTTATTTTTGAAATATGAGATCCATTCCATTAGTTTACACATCTGTCTTTGTGCCAGTGCAACACCATTTTGATTAGTGTAGCTTTGTGGTACATTTTTGATTTTGTGAAGCATGATTACTCCAACTTTGCTTTTCTTTTCAATACTGTTTTGGGTATTTGGAATTCTTTATGGTCACTTATAAATTGAAAGATTAACTTAAACTTGGCAATGGATTCTTAGGTTGACACCAAAAGCACAAAGAGCAGAAGAAAAAATAGACAAACTGGAGTTTACAAAAATTAAAAATCTTTGTGTAACAAAGAGCATTATCAGAATGTGAAAAGAAAATTACAGAATGGGGAAAAATACTTGCAGATCATGTATCTGGTAAGGGTGTAATATCCAGCATATATAAAGAACTCTCAGAACTCAACAATGAAAAGGCAAACAATCCAGTTTTTAAAACATTCAAAGAACTTAAATAGACATTTCTCCAAAAAAAAAAAAATGTACAAATGGCCAATAAGCACATGAAAAGGTGTTTATTCAACATCCTCAGTCATAAAGAAAATGCAAATCAAAACCACAATGTGATACCACTTCACCCCCACTGACAAAGCTTTAATTTAAAACAAAACAAAAAATGAAAAGTTGATGAATATGGAAAAAGAGCAATCTTTGTAAAATGCCACTGGGAATATTAAATGATGCCGCCACTGTGGAAAACAGGTTGGTTGTTCCTCAAAAATTGAAGCATGGAGTTACTGAATGATGTAGGAATTCCATACCTAGGCATATATACCCAAGAGATATGAGAACGTACGTCCACACAGGAACTTGTACATGAATGTTTATAGCAGTGTTATTGATAATAGCCAAAAGGTGGAAACAAGCCAAATGCCTACCAATGGATAAATAAATCGTGAGGTACAATGAAATATTATTTAGAAATAAAGAAGAACAAAGTACTAATACATCTAAAACTTGGATGAACCTCAAAAATATTATGCTAAATGAAAGAGGAAAAGCAGAAAAGGTCACTTATTATAGGACCTCTTTTACATGCAGAATAGGCAAGTCCATAGAAAAAGAAAGCAAATTAATGGCTTCCAAAGCATGGGAGAAGGGGAACATGAAAGTGATTATTTAATAGATATGGGACATTTTTCTGGGGTGATGAGACTAGAGAGAAGTGATGGTTGGGAATACACCAAATGCCACTGAATTGTAAATTTTATAATGGTTAAGTTTATGTTATATGAATTTTATGCCAATTTAAAAAGAAGAGTAAGAAAATCCAGTGAGGAACAAAAAAATATCCCTGGTGTCCTTGTAGCATAAATTTCAGTTTCAAATTCAGCGGAAGACTAGTCTGCCATGCATCAGAGAACCAACAGGGCTAGAATATACCTGCATCAAAGGAGGTCGGGGTAAGGCAAATCTTTATTATAATATAATTTTCTCTAGAAAAAGATTCAAAAGTATAACTCTAAGATAATTTTGGGTATGTAATAGATAACTTTCTTTCATTTTTAAAATGAGATACGTGTGTGTGTGTGTATACGTGTGTGCATGTTAGTGGGTGTTGGGGGTAACAGAGCTGAAAAAAGTATGAAAGGAGTAGAATTAGGAAATTAATCAGCATTCTCACACTCCCCTTGCCATGATCTCCAAAATACCAATACACTAACGAAGCACATTGGAAGTGTTTGCTATGGACTTACTCAGAGCTATTTTTGAACAATAACCAAGGAAATAGCTCTAAGAGCTCTGAGGACCAATTATGACATCTGAAGTGTATGTAATCAGTAGATTCCTGGAGAGAAACTGGCATCTCTACAGACGGTGCTAAGCATTCCTCTTAGGTATAAAAGGTTCTCTTTCTTTCGAAGTAATTTCATGTGAAACTATTTGGATATTTTTGACAAATTGGTGCAAATTGGATTAATTCAGCCCATTAGCTACAAAGGGAAAATGTGATGGTGAAATTTTATTTTCATTATGTGTAGCCAATAACAATAGCTAGTATTTGTTGAGCGATTACTCTTTGCTCCACACTATTGTCATTATTTTACCTGTACCATCTCATTATTCCTCACAGCAACCCTATCACGAAACAGAAACACAAGGACAAAGTGGTTTGCTCAAGATCCACAGCCAGGAGATGGCAGAGCTGAGATCCATGCCCAGGCAGGCCAGGTCCCAGGTCTACACACACTCTCACCACCACCGCATGTGGCTTTAATTGCACATAGGCATTAAAAAACACAATCCAATTAACATGAATGTTGTATTTTTTCCGTTAATGTTTATTTTACATATAGAGATCAAATACTAAATATAAAAAGAAAATGTTAAGAAATTTTACATTCATATTGTTCTTTAGGCTGCTATGAATCAGACTATTTTTCTTACTATAATGTCTTGAAGGCTTATTCATGCTGTCATATATTACAAGATTTCTTTCTTTTTCAAAGCTGAATAATGTTCCATAGTGTGTATTTACCAAATATTGCATGACTCCTCTTATACGAGGTATCTAAAATAATCAAACTCACAGAATCAGAGAGTAGAATGGTGCTGGGGCTGGGAGGTGGGGGGCATGAGGAGCTGCTATCTCATGCATATGAGGTTCCAGATATGCAAGATGAATGAGGTCTAGAGACCTGCTGTGTACAATTGTGCCTCTAGGTAACAATACTGTAATGTACATTTGCTAAAAGGCTAGATCTCATGTTAAATGCTCTTACACAATAAAATAAAAATTAGAAAATGAAACAGTTTAGCTATTAGTGCGTTTTTTTAGTTGAGTAAGAATTTTCTCTTAATTATTCCGTTTTAAATGAAGTTAGCTATTGGTTTTCAAAAGTGTATTTAAATTATATGTCATCTACATTATGGATGCAATTTTTGTAAATATACTTTAATATGTGAACACTTAACATCAAGGCAAGAATCCTTACATAAGCAGTTATCTTTGGCAACAGGGGTGATGCATAGAAACACAATTCTTGACTTTGCTGATGGATATTCCCTCAGAAGATATCAGTCTGGATTCTTCAGCATGAGCAGTCATGTCAACCATGACATTCGTACTGTGCTCATTTGGACAGGCATATAACATGAGTACAAATATTATTTAACAATGAAATTTGATAACAATTAGTAAACACAAAATATAGTAAACATAATGTTTTGTGATTCAACACAATGTCAAGGGGTTAAATCATGTTGATTTGTAGCTTCTTGTTTTGCCCAGTTACTTTTAGGCAATCTACTCAAGCACAAAGATGGCAGATTTCATCCACCATTCATCAAAAATTCATGTGGTATCCACTGTGCTTTAAGAGTAAGCACTGTAGTCCTTTAAATGATTTTCAAGATGCACAGTTCTATTTGGACTACACAGGAAAATTTAAGGCAAGGGTTAGCACAGTTTATTTTACATATTGTATGTAACTCTTAGTATATAAACTTCCTGGATTCATTCCACATTCATTCAACAAACATCTGCTATGTACTGGCACTGTTCTAGGCAGTGAAGATATAACCCGAATAACACAAAATACTTGCTGTGACAGAGCTTACCTCGGTGGTGGGGAAAACAGCCAATAATTAAACAAATGGACAAATATATATATGTGTATATATTATATATATATACACGTACACACACACACAAACGCTAGAACCTCTGCAAGTTGACCCCTCAAGGGACTACAACAAACTGGTCAATATACAGAGGTGGTCAACATAAGGACTAGGCCTACTGTGCTGATAGGTATGTGTGGTGGATGTCTGGTCAAAATTAGGTCAACTTAAGGAGGTGGTCAATGTAGGGAGGTGGTCAATTATAGAGGTTCTATTATATATGCTACATGTATATATACCTAAACAAACCCACATACAGCAGAGAGAAGTGCTACAAAGAAAAACAATGTCGGGTAAGGCAGACTGAAATTGACAGGAATGCAGATATTATTTAATACTTTGTGTCAGAGAAGGCCTAGCTGATAGAACAACACTGGTCTAGGGACTGGAAGAATTGAAGGAACAAGCCCTTGAGGTGGCACGAGCAGGTCTGGCAAGCCCAAAGGAGGTGTGAGGACAAGAAGGCTTAAGCAATCCAGTAGAACATCCACAATTAATCACCTCCTTAAATTGACCTAATTTCCACAGACTGGACATGCACCACATGTAGGTTTCAGTACAATAGGCCTAGTTCCTTTGTTAACCACCTCCATATGTCAACCGGTTTGTTACAGCCCCTTGAATGGTCAATTTACAGAGGTTCTACTATATTTGAAAATATAGCAAGGATTGACCACGTGGAGTCTCACAGTCCCTGTTCAGACCCTTGAGTTTCATTCTGTGCAGAGGCATAATCTGACTTCAGTTACAACAGACGCACTCTCACTGTGGTGAAAAAAATCAACTCGGGTCAAGCAGAAGCAGGGGAGTGACTTAGAAGACAAGTACAATAATTCAGGGACGAGATGACCCGGCAGTTTAGAACTGAGTGATAGCTGTCGAGGTGTCTAAAGTAGTCAAATTCTGGACATACTTCAAATCTGGAACCAATATCATTTGCTGACATGGAAAGTGAGAGAAAGATAGGCTAGGATGACTCCAAGGTCACTGGCATGAGCAACTAAAAAGAGAGATTCCATTAGCTCAAGTGACAAGGACTGTGAGAGGAGCACATGGAGGAGAAAAGGAAGGATTTGATTTTAGCACGGCCAGTTTGAGACACCTTCCCCCCTCCAAATGGGCAGCTGAATGCGAGTGTGGAGTTTAGGGCAGAGGCTACAGGAGATGCAAACTTGGGAGTTATCTGTGATGGACGTATGATGAGATCAACAGAACAGAGGGCAGGGTGGCTCCCAACAGTCCACATGGAGCCGTAGGAAGATAAGGAGGAATAAGGCAGGAGACCGAGAAGCAGCAGCCAGGGGGGAAGGAAGGCAAGCAAAGGAGCTGTGCTCCAGAAGCCAAAGGAAGAAATTACTTCCATTCACCCTCCCTCGACATGATCTATGTGTTTATGATTTAATAAAAAGAAATTACTTCCAGAGCACACAGTGATCAATAGTGTTAAGTGCTGTCATCGTCAGATCAAATTAGTAAGACTGAGAAATGATCCCATGTAAGATATTTAAGTGAATGCCTGGTTTCAGTTTAAAAAATTATATTAAAAAGTTATTTTAAAATTATTTTTAAAAATTTAAAAAATTGAAACATTAAAATGAGCAAAAAAAAATCTGGAAGAGATAGTGGTTACAAAAATTAAAAAACTGGGGAGTGACCAGGAAGTGGAATATAAAGAAAAAGGCAACTTGGGAATTATGAGCAACAGCTTTTCAGCAGGGTAAATCAGAAGCAGAGAATGAGATAGAAAATGTTTATTTCCATAGCTCAGTAGTGGTGCCAGAATTTCTCTGCAGGAAGGACTTGGGTCAGCATTCTGACTGGAAAAAGGCCGGTAGGCAACTAGCCTTAAAGTTGTGTTTTACATTACATAAAGAAAATATCAGGGTCCTATTTTTTTCAAAGAATTGAAGATAAGGAGGATTATAAACTCCCTCTAACATCCTCTTTGAGCCACTGCTGCCCAGACTCATGGTCCGCCATATACGGATGTTACCCTTGCGCAGAGCTGCCTAATAGGGGAGGGTGGGGTCTAAAATTCACCCCATGCTCTTTCCACCGAACCATTTCCCAGGCCTCACAAGTATGCCTTTTTCTAATTTGCATATGTTAGTGGTACCCTAATCAATGCAATGGAAACTAATTTTTCATCTCCTACAGGTATTAACTATATCTATAAATTAAATTCTTAGATTAAGGAGAAGAATTGCTACCACTCACTTCTCTAATGGAAAATTCTTTGGAATATGTAAAGTGTTTTTTAAAGGTGAGCTATCCTCATTTTCACGTCCATAGCACTTATCAGTGTTAGCACCTCCAGAGTCACTTCCCTCATGTTGTTAAAACATGTCTACGGTTGAGAATAACAAAGCCACGAGTGAAATCAGACTTCAGTAAAATTTCACATGCCTTCTTTGGAACCACGCAACTGATACTTGCTTGTGTCTAAACTCTGCAGTCCTTGTTTGATAATATTGATTCATGGCTTGCGGAGGTCAGAATGTTCCTGTAATTCTGGCTTTGTTGGCTCCCTCTGGTGGATAGATTGTATGAACATTAATTTGGGGTGCTCTTTAACAAAAAGTATCAGGATTTGAAGCCTTGAGGATTTTGCATACACAGAGTGAGTAACAGGACATTTCCTGTGATTATATGCTCAGCAAATACAGGTAGATTTGGGGAGAAGAAGTTGTAGCAGTGGTGATCTTATAAACATGTGGCAGAGGGAGTCACTACTGATTGAGTAAGGGGCTTTTAAAATCGTTGTATTGAGGTATAACATGCATACAACTAAGTGTACAAATTTAATATTAACAGATTTATAATAGGGGTTTGATACCCAGATCAAAAACAACATTTCCAGCAACTCAGGGTATGAATTTTGAAGAATTGGTCGGCTTATTAGCACTCAGGTCTACTTTGCAGGAAAAAAAACAACATGCAGTTATAGAATTACTGTGAAGAATAATTTGTCAAATACATTGAGAAGAAAAAAATGTCCGGGCATAGTTGCTTGACCCTAAGGTGGCACACAGATAATTACTTTCCCACCCTCTAAAGTCAATATTGCTCATTTTCGTCCCTTTGTTGGATTGTGTTGGTCAGTTTGCACTCTCTGGGAACAATTTTCCGATTCTACTCCCTCTCTTCAGTTCAAAACACATTGATTATGCTCAGGACTGTGAATACAGGAAGAAATAAGTTATGGTCTCTGCCCTCCAAGGACTAATAAACCAGTTGAGTTTAAAGCAAAAATAGGAAATGGTGACCGTAACCCAGTGTGTTCAGTGGGGCAATGGTAAGAGCTCGCAGTACAGAGCACGGGGCGCACATCTTCTCACGTGAAACTCATTGCCTTTACTTTTATTTGCATTGTTACTGCTGAGGAAATGAGAGCGCTGAGGAAATGAGAGCACAGAGGCAGGAGATGTGCACAGGGACCAGACGGCTGGTGGGTGTGCCTGCCGGGGTTTGGCTCCCCTGCACCAACTCCCTTCTCAAGTGTGCTGTGTTGGAGGCGCCTGCGGGGCCCTAAGGAGCAGGAGGACCTTTGAGTATCTTGTCTGTTGAGCTGCCCAACCAGCAGGAACAGCAGCCAGCACTACAGAAAAAACATGCCAGTCAGCATCTTTCCCTGACACAGCCTCAGTCCAGCCCCCACCTTGCTATCTCAAAGCTGCACTGAAAGTCCAAAGGCATGTTTTACTTTCATGTGAAATGCGCGTGTGGCATCGTGTTGGATTCCTCCAGAATTAACACTTCCCTATTAACTGTAATGCCATGAATTTCTCCAAGTCACAAGTAATCAGCACAATGAGGTGTCAGGCATGTTTTTAAAAGTAATTTCCATGTAAGTTGCCAGTCAGACTGTCCACTAATACGTGATTTTTATTTCCGTCTCGATTGCACAGTAGAAAGCATGCCCGTAACCTTGGGGGGTTCCAAATAGTTCAAAACCCATCAGTGCAGTGGTGCAAGATCTTGAAATCCCACCTGAGGGGGATGTTTGCCTCTCCCTCCTGTCGGAGTTCTCCAGAGCCGGCAAAGACTCAGGACAAGGACCGCAGAGACTTTTGTCTTAATCACAAAGTCCTTGCTCCGCGAACAGAGGCGAAATATCTGACAGCAACACTGTGATGTCTTTACATGTAGGCTACTCGGAGGACGAGGGTCAAATTTAACTTAAAATGAATTTTGTTTGCCACAGGTTGGGTGCAGGTGGGAATAGTAAGAGTGTAGTAGTTAGGAAGGTGGTAAGGTATTCAGGTATCAGGGTATTCTGTAAAATGAATTTCGTGTGGTCATTAAAAGAGAGAATAAAGATGGGAACGTTGAGTCCCAGCAGTAATCAGGACTGCTCACCTCAAAGACGGAACCACAGGCCTCAGGAGCAGTGAGCCCTGGTGAGCAGTGATTTAGTTTCATCAGCTTAACGCTATCAGACTGAGCTTTACTGAGGATATAGTTCTTTGTCCCTAATTTATAATATTGTTGTGGCTTCTTAACTGTATAAGAACCATAAGCATAAAAAAGTATATGTTTGTATATTTAGACATATGTTAAACAAAGAGATAAAAAGCCGTCGTCATTGTAAGTCATAGAAAAACCCTGGGAGGTTTTTCTCCTTCAAAGGGTGATGATCTGCCTGTAACTCAGTTTCAGTAACACTGCGCTGTAACCCACCGGCCTACAGAGGGAGACAAACACAGGCCTTGCTCTTCCGAGCTTAAGTTAACAGAATACACCACAGGGGACAAAAGTGAAGAAATTATGCAAGAACTTTTTTGAAATCACGACATTTTGTTTATCGCTGTTTGCTTCTTCCACTCCTTGACGCTTTTAAAAGCTGCTGCTCTTTTGTCCTGCATTCCTTATTGGGGCACTCCCTGATATCACTGCTAATGTTTTTTCAATGTGCATAGAGTTAAGTTGTAGTTTGCAGTTCCATGGAGTGTGACAAACGCATAGAGAAATGTATCCACCATCCCAGGACCATATAGGACAATTCCCTCCCCCTGCAAATCACACCGTCCAGCTCCTCTGTAGAAAACCTCTCCCCTTTCCATCAACCTTGGCAATCACCGACCTGTTTTCTGTCCCAGCAGATGAGCCTTCTACATAATGTCGTAAAGAGGTAATCAGAGGATATGGAGTCTTTTGACTCTGGCTTCTTTCACTTACAAAATACATTTAAGATCCATCCGTGCTGTGTGAATCAATAGCACATTCATTTTTATTGCTGAATAACAGCCCACTGAATGACTATATTGCAATTCATTTTTCCATTACCCGATTGAAGGACATCTTGGCTGTTGCCAGTTTGGGATGACAGTGAATAATGTTGCCGTACATTCTTCATGTGGGTTTTTACATGAACATAAGTTTTCAACTCATTTAGGTAAATACCTTAAACTGGGATTTTTGAATTATGTGTTCACTATATGTTTATAAGAAATTGCCAAATTGTCTTCTAACCTGCTTGTACTTTTTTCCATGCTCAGTGGCAATGAGTGAGGGCCCCTGCATCTCTGCATCTCACTAGAACTTGATGCTGTCAGGATTTCTTTTAATGTTAGTAATTCTCATAGGCATGTAGCCCTGTCATGTAATGGCTTTCATTTTTGTTTTCTTGATATACAGTGCTGAGCATTGTATGTGTTTACTTGATATCTTCTTTGGTAAAATACCTGTTCAGATCTTTGCCCATTTTCTTAAATTGGGTTGTTTCTTTTTTTATTGTTGAGTTTGAATATGTTTTCACACTTAAGTACTTAACTTTTTCAATGCAATTGTAAATGATATTAGTTTTTAATATCAAATGCCAATTATTTATGTCTAGAATATAGAAATATTATTGGATTTTATATATTGACATTTTTAAACTTACTAATTCTAGGAATGTTTTGTAGATTTTTGGAGCTGTCTACAGTGACAACTATGTTGCCTTCAAGTCAAGACAGTTGTAACTTTTTCCTTTCAAATCTGTATGCCGTTTATTTCTTTTTCATGACTTATTTCACTGGCTATGATTTCCAATATAATGTTGAATAGGGATAGTCCAAGAGGACATCCTTGCTTTATTCCCAATCTTAAATGAGAAAACATTCTTTTTTTTACCCTTAAGTGTGATATTAATTATAGATTTTTCATAGCTTTCCTATGTAAAGTTAAGGAAATTCCCTTCTATTCTTCTTAGTTTTCTGAGAGTTTTACCATGAATTTCATTGATTCTTTTTTTGCTCCTATTGAAATAAATATCTACAGCATGATGAATCATATTGATTGATTTTTCAACTTGAACCAGCTTTTCTTTCCTGGGATCTGGGATTAACCACAATTGGTCACATATTATCTTTGTTATAGATTGATAGATTCAGTATGTTAATATTTTGTTGAGAATTTTCATTTATATTCATGAGGTATCTTGGTGTGTATTTCCCTTGCAATGTGCTAGCTAATTTGAGGCAAGGGTAATACCAACTTTATAAAATGAATCAGAACATGTTTCCTCCTCTTTTATATTCTGGAAGACAGTGTGCAAAACTGGTATTATTTCTTGCTTAAATGTTTTGTAGATTTTGTCAACAAAACTATCTAGGTTAACAGTTTCTTTTTGGAAGTTTTAAAATTACAAATTCAATTTTGTAATGTATACTGGTTTATAATGGTTAGGTACTTCTTAAATAAGTCATGGGGTTTGAGTCTTTCAAGGTATTGGTTCATTTTATCTAAAGCATTGAATTTGGACATAGTATTATCTGTAGTAGCCCTTTATTGTCCTTTTAATGTCTGTGAGATCAGTAGTGATGTTCCTTCCTTCATTCCTGAGGTTTATAAATTGTGTCTTCATTTTCTCCTTCTTGGTAGGCCTGACACTGACTATTCGGTTTTACGATTTTATCAAAAAGTCAGTTTTTGGCTTCATGGATTTAATATATTGTTTTCCTATTTTCAATTTCATTTATTTCTGTGATCTGGATTATTATTTCCTTTTGTCTCTTTCTCTGATACTATTTCTAGGCCTAGGACTCTGGGCCTGTGATGGGCGTGGCAGTCCCCAAAGATCTCCAAATGCCTTCAAGTCATTCTTCCAAGTCCTGATGAACAGCACTTGGCTTCCTTCTAGCATACTGATCTCCTTATCAAATGTTGCTTGGCCACATACTTGGTTTTCTCTCCTAAACATGCCTTTTTATTCATGATGTAGGTAGGCTGAGAATTTTTCAAATCCTTATGTTTTGTTTCCCTTTTAATTATAAATTCTGTTTTCCACTGTTTCTCTCTTCTCACATTTTACTATAAACAATTAAGAGAAACCATGCAACTTCCTAAAACACTTTCCTGCTTAGAGACTTTTTCCTGGGAAATATCCTCATTCATCATTCTTTAGTTCTGCCTTCCACGTCGTCCTAGGATAGGAACATAATTCAGCCAAGTTCTTTGCCTTGTTCTTTCATAACAAGGATGGGTTTTCTTATGGTTTCAAATACCTCGTTTTTCATTTTCATCCAAGTCCTCCTTAGAATGGCCTTTCACATGTGAAAAGAGGTCTCCAACCACCCTCTGGGCACCATCTTTGACCTGCCCAGGCAGGTCTCTATCCCTTTCAATAAACGTGGCCTAAACTTCTCCACTTTCCTGTCTCGTCTGTTGGCACACATGCCACCAGCCTTTCAAGATCCACACGCTGGCATCTGGTGAGGGCCTTCCTGATGTGTCCTCACATGGCAAATGGCATAGGGCAAACCCACTCCCACATCCCCTTTTGCAGCAGCATTCATCTTTCCACAAGGGCAGAGCCTTCAATACTGAACGCTCCGCTTTAGGCTCCACCTCTCAACATGGTTTCATTGGAGATGAAGTTTTCAACGCACGAATTTTGGGGGACTCGTTCAGACCATAACAGTCTCTGTCATGAAAAATTCTCAGTAATTATTTCTGAAATATTTCTGCTCTGTTAGTCATAGTTACTTTAAATTTTCTGTCTGATGAATCTAACATATGTCCAAGACTGGTTCTGACTATTGCTTGGTCTTTCTGAACTATGTTTTTTTTTTTTGCCTTTTTGTGTACCTTGTGATTTTTTTTTTTTAATTGAAAGATGAACATGGTATGTAGGGCTAGAGATACTAAGTAAATATTTTTCTATGCTTGGAAATGAGTGTGCCTGTCCTTCTGCTAAATCTTTAATGTAAGAATTTGTGTTGATTTAGTCTAGAATTAGACTGAGAGTCTGTTATAGATTTTGCTTTGGTTACTTTTTAATCTCCTCTAGTGATATTTTCTTTTTTTCTCTCCTCTTGGTTTTGTGCCTTCTCTTCTCTCTCTCCAGGGAGAGTCTGCATCTTATGGCTCTCCAAAGTGTGTTGCACTGTAACCCTTGTTAGCATGGTGCCAGGAAGAGGGGAGAAGGATGACCTCTTATGTGCATACAAAGCCTTGGTCTTAGGAAGACACAGGACACCTGGCTCTCAATTTCTCCTACCCTTCCCCCAGCTGCAGTGCTGGCCTAGCAAGAGTTCCTGCCCCCCTGCTGTGGGTGGAGCCCCCCTCTTTCCCTCTCCTAGCTGTAGTTGGTTTCCACCGGTGCCTTCCGAGTACCGTTTTTACCCCTCCCCTCTGCAGATGAAGGCTTTGTTGGGTAGGGAAGATATAGGAGATGTATCAGGGTATGTGGGGCAGTGCTGCTGCTCCTCATCTCTAGCTGGCACCTTGCAGAACACTGTCTTGATCTTCCCTGTGAGGACCTCCTGTTCTTGGAGGGAAAAACTACAAGAGAGTGTGAACCGTCCTATGTCTGCAGCCTCTGGGATTTCACACTCTCATGCTGGCTCACACTTGGCCTTTAGCAATTCTTTAAACATTTCTGGCTTAGTCTTCTTACCAGTTTTTACAGCGTTTGGCAACATCTGTCCTGGGTAAGCATTTGCTTGAATCCTGCATCTCCCTGCAGGCCCTAGTCCTCCCCCTGGTTTTAAGTTAGTTGTTTGCCTGTAACATCAGTCCTCTATAGCTTTAAGAAAGTTGTAAATTTTGCAGTTTATCTAGCTTTTTCCTTATTTTAAGGACAGGAGCAATGCTCTTTCTAGCTCTTGAATCTCTGATCTTTGATCTAGAACCATTATTTATGTTTGAAATTTTAAATTTCACCACATTAATTTGATTTCAAACATTTTAGAGCATCTTTGCAAGAGCCCAAAAACATCTTTCTAGGTTTATTTGGAAACTATCACTGAGAATCACAAGCAATGAGGGTATAAAAATGTGAAAAAGCAGCATTTTGGAGCACTAATTTATTTTTTTTCTTTTTTGCATGTTTCTCTCACTCAAACTTGGAGCTGGTTCTGAGTTTCATCTGGGGTCAAGGGAAGTATGTGTTGGGACAGAAAGTAGAATTAACTTACAAAAATTTCTGAGTTTTGTTTCCAGAAGCCTGAGTCCACCGTAGAACTTAGAGGGTTTGCAAACAAAAAGAAAAATAAGAGGTTTTGTTAGAAGAAGCAAAAAGGCTAACAGGAGGAAAAGGAAACTTCCTAGATTAGAGATAAGGTCCCTGTACCAGAACTTGAGGTCAAGAAAGTCCTTGGAATAGAGCAGGAAGGAGGTTACAAGGAGACCGAGAAGATGGGCAGTGCCCTGTGTCTCAAAGGAGCAAGACGCTGGCCCCATATGCTGGAGGTGGCAGGTTCAAACACAGCCCCAGCCAAAAATTGCAAAAAAAAAAAAAGACAGAGAAGAATGTGTATATGCAAGACCCCTAAGCTACCTTACAAAGATTCCTCTGTCTTGAGTGTGGCTTGGAAGCATCAAACGCCAACAGTCTTAAAAATCCCCTTGGACTGAGGACTGTGGGATTCCAACCCAAATGGAAACCTGTGGGACAGCAAACAAACTCCAAGCCCTCCACAGATAACCAGCATGCTGCAGCACACTAACATGGCCTTGAGACGAGAGGGGAGGCCCCAAGAATGTCTGAGATTGTATTTTCTCATGAGCCTGGGCAGATCAAGATCAAAGTCAACTTTGGTTGATTCCCGGAAAATAAAGAGATTTTAATACTCTTTACATTCTTTAATTGCAGACTAAGAATCATACCTGCTACAAAAAGAATTCATTACCAGAAACCTAGTTATCACTGTTTCTTTGGAAATGTCTTAGATTGTAGTGACTCAAGATTTTTTCTACACCAATGCATCTGAGGGTTTCCACGCGCCTTCGATTGCGATGAATCCTCCTAGGGAGGGGTGCTGTGGTAGAGGCAGCAGGGAATGGCACCTTCAATGACTCCTGCAGGAGAGCCTGAAAACTCTTTCCCCCACACACTCACTCTTTCCCTGAGAATCAGTGATGGCCTTTGTGTGTGCTTTTTAATCAGAATATTAAAACAATGACATGGTTCAACTCATCCGCAAGAGATGTGTTCTCATAAAGGTGTGTGTAAAGCAAATCTACATGAAAACGTAGAGTTTTCATAGGTTCAAATAATTACTGTCATTTGCTTTTCAGGCAATTAAAAAACAGGTGTATTTGTGCATCTGTGGCTGGGAGAGAAAAAAAAAATCCCTAGATTTCTTTCTTGGAAGTGGTCATTGACTAGGAAAACTGTCCTCCTTGTGGCCAGGCCTCCTACTGAGGTTGTAAGAAAGATCAAGTGAAACTCACACAAATATCTAAATGAAAATGTCCCCAAAGTGAACGATTGAGAGAATTACTGCCATTCTCCCATTCAGATTCTGTTGACAGAGGCTCTGGTGGCAGCATAGTGAACAAGACATCCTTGATATTATTGTACCAAAGACATGTGTTTTTGCTAGTGTTTCTGCCAGTGAGTCCTCAACTGATGTCTGCTGAGACATCATTTATTCCATTTCCCAGAGCTTCTGTCTGGTTCTACTGGGGAGAAACACAGGTAGAGACCTGGTTGTGGGACTTGTTTTCTTATTTTTGGAAATGTATCACCCTCTCAAAAGACTACAGTAACTTGGTACTTTAAAACTGCTGCACACTTTGGGCCTGTTTCTCTTATGTAATAAAGTCACATCAGAGTTTGTCTTCCCTCCCCTGGGATGCAGAGTGGGAAAAAAGCCTGAAGCCTGGGCGCTCTTAGAAATTGAAGCAAATAGCAAGAACCAAGTAAATGTAGAAACTTCTAAAAATCTGTGTTAGAGTGTTCAAAGAGCAGGTTGAGAGGGGAAGATTATGCCTTGCGATTTTCTCAGTAGTCCCCTGGTTCCAATAGACAGTGTGGGGCTCACTGGAGGCCATTGCTGAAGGGCTTAGGAACTGCCCACATGCTCAGCCACTCTGATCTGCTAGAAGAAGAAATTCCCGGGAACAGAAAATATCCCATCAACTGGATAAAATGTGGTTTTGAGAGTTTTCTCCTATCACAGCACACTGGTTAAGAACCCAAGCTCTGGAGCTAAAACTGAGTTTGAATTCCATTCTGTGAGTTACTAGCTGGGTGACCTCTGGTCAGTTACTAAAATATAAAAAAGGAATAAGATTAATGCCTATCTCAGAGAGCTGTTGTAGGTAATGTATATTCAGTGCAGAGCCTATAGAACAGCACAATAAATGTCAGATACTATTAGCCATCCCCTTTCCTTTTAAAATATCTAAGCTACAGGCCACCACTTTGTACCGTTACTCAGAGGTCACTTTCCAGAATGAACCTCCTTGAAAAGGAATGTCTTGGACGTACAAGGGAGGAGTAGCGATCTGCATTTTTGTTATTTCACTCACTGCAGAGAACAAATGCAGAATTCTTTTCAGGGGACTTGTTGAGGTCAGAGAACCAGGTCCTTCAAGTGGGAGTCCTAACATACTATGGGGACACCAAATTGCCACTTAGCCTCAGATTTTTGACAGACGGTATGACCCATTGTTGACTCAGCTAACAAGGAGTTCGAGGGACTGAGCCCCATTTGGTAGGTTGTGATTATTGTGAGAATAAACCAGAAAATACTGAAAGGGTAGGGAACCATCTCAGCTGCCACACAGCTGCACTTGACAGATAATTGGAGGGTCCTTTATGGCTATTCAGGCTCTCAGCTCCTGGTCATTTCATTGGTCTCTGAGGCCACCTTCTGATTGCCCCCGATGCTGGTGTGTCATTGAGTACTGGGCCAGCTTCTCTGTCACCATCTTCATCTGCTGCTCTTGCTTCCCTCTCTCCTTGAGGTGCATACAAGAGAGAGAATCCACCTTGCTATCTTGTTATCTTCCCGTTATGGGTGTGAAGTCTCATTCATGGAAAGCACTGGACATAGAAAGTTCCCCAAAGGATGTAAAAGACGGGACTTGATTTTTCTATGAAATGATGACGTTAGTACCTTTACTCTTGGCTTTACTTTGTAAATTAATGAGACGATCTTGAATTTAATGGTTGCCCCTCCCAGGACACTAACTTAGGCCCTTGGACCTGAGACTTCTATCTCTTACATGTAGGTGGAAGATTTGCAAAAAAAGAGATGGAGTTTCTGTTATTATTCTACATACTGATTCATATGCTAAGTTTAAAATATATATTTCTAGTCTAATAACTTTTGCTTGCAGGTTAGTGACTATTAGTTTATTTGTCTAGTAGAAGTTCAACAATTTGCAACAAATGCATGGAATGACATGACAATTTCCTGGCATGGAGGGTTTGACTGACTCAGAGAGTTTCTGTAAGGAGTTTCTCACCTGAGCAATCCATCTGATGAGAGGAACAGAGCCCAAATGACCATCATTTGTTATGTCACCTTTACTCAATTAATACATAAAATGTCATGTCAATTTTGCAGAAAATTCACATGAAGGCTGACGTGACTTTCAAATCAATGGCTTTCTTCCTTGATAGTCCATAGGTTGCAAAATTCCTACATGGGGCAATGGCCAGTGCTTTGAATCTTTAAGAGAAATCAGCAAAGACCCAGTCTCTTCTGTCTCAGTAGTAATTACAAGTTTATGAGATGAGACAACAAAAATTCCCAGATTTAAAGATAATTTTACTCCAAACTACTAATTAAATATATAATCATGCAGTCACATATGTAAATCTGGGTCTCCTTTTACTCTCAGTGACCCTAGTTCAAACACTAGGGTATTTTTAGTTCCAGTTTTTCCTTTTTTCCAAGCTTGATCAGTGAACAAGAAAGTCTTATCAATCATCTACTAGTTGGAACGCATGGAGCTTTTGAACCACACAGCTCATTTCAAAATTAGAAATGTCCCCATTGAGGGGCCCATGTCAAGGCTTTCAGGAGGCAGTTGTCACTAGATCTTATCTGACATATGTCTTTGGGTAAAAGCAGCTCAGAAATGTTCCTTGAGATGGTGTGGGTGGAGAAAGTAAAAGAAACAGTATTTCTATATTTTAACAAGTAACTCACAATTCATATTTGGTAGAAAGCTATATAACTGTTTCTTATGGTGTTCCTCTCACTTAAAGTGTTTCTTCTAAAATGTTTGCATAACAAAATTATTTTAAAAGTAACAGACAGTTCCCCGTTGACACATTTTAAAGATGCCTCCTTGTGGGAAACTTTTTGGTGGCAGAAAAACATTTTCTTCCTACTGCCAATGCCTGGCAAGTTAAGCCCCCAAAATGTTATTATTAGCAATAATATTAATAATATAATAATAATTGCTAATAATAACATTTTGAGGGCTTACTACTTGCCAGTCATTGTTTAAAGATCTTTACACAATTTTTTCATTGTATTCCTCACAATGATCTCCTGAGGTATTGTCCCAATTTCCCACATAGGTTGGGCATGGCAGCTCATGCCTATAATCCTAGAACTCTGGGAGGCCAAGGTGGACTGATTGCTTGAGCTCAGGGGTTCAAGGCCAGCCTGAGCAAGAGTGAGACCCCATCTATACTAAAAAACAGAAAAATTAGCCGGGTGTTATAGTGGGTGCCTATAGTCCCAGCAACTTGGGAAGCTGAGGCAAGATGATAGCTTGAGCCCAGGAGTTTGAGTTTGCTGTGAGCTATGATGCCAGGGCACACAGCGTGACAGAGTGAGACACTGTCTCAAAAGAAAAAAAAATCTAAGGGAAAAATAATTTAAGTAGCCAGTCTAAGGTCTCATGGTTAGGGCAGAGAAACTATGAACTCAAGCTGTCTGATCCTGAACCAATCCCTCTCCCATGCCGCCATGCTGCCCCCAACACACATCCAGGTTCATCTGGAGGAGGGCAGTTTCCTAGTCTGTCAGATATTGAGGTAAATGTACATTGTAAGTTGGATCATGGAGCTTGGGTTCTCCACCTTCTCCATCACCCTTGATGTTATCCCAAGAACTTCTCTAGGATGACCCTACCATTTTTCTTGGCTTTGGGGGATGATTAGGAAATCTTAATTGCATGACATAGATTCACTCATTATAAGGGGGTTATGAGTTAATGTGCTTCCTCCCTAGGGGGTATTTACAGAATTGGTAGTTGAATATTAGTTTAATTGAATTGAATGCAGATATAGATGGTTTCATAAGTGTTACTGAGAAACAGTTGAAAAAAATCAGACAACTGAAGGTAAAATCTGTTTTATTAGGGATAAAGCTGGATTGAAGAGCGGGACTTAATTGTGGCTTCAGTCAGACTCCCTCTTGTTTTTTCCCAAGCCTAAAACTTGGTTCATCTCACCCCTTGGAGGGCTGGTTCTGCAGACCTTACAAACTTAGCAGAATAGCTGTGTCGGCTGCATCTACTGTGTTCCCCCCACTGGAGCAACATGAGAGCTGGGTTTTTAGACCTGACACCACCGTGATGGCCGTCCACAAGGCGGGAAGGGAGTAAAGCACAGCCATCCTCAAAACAGGAGGTCCAACAAGGCCAGGAAAGAAGGGGCTGAGTTCCTCATGCTAACAGATAAGTCACAACTTGTCTCACAGGGAAAAGGGGAGAGGGCTGGGAGAAGAGCTGCAGCTACGTTCCCCAGTGCTTTCAAAAGGGTGAAAGCTCCTAACTTATGGCCTGAAGCAGGAAAGGTTCCCTCCAGTGCCAGAAATTCTGATGCTCTGAGCCGGGATGTCCATCTTTTTTCTTTTCTGCCACACACTGGAAAAAGAAGAGTTATCTTGAGGCACTCATTGAATACACAAACACTAACGAAAACTGATGAGCAAAAGAAAAGTTCCGTGCATAATTTGCGTGGTATCTGACACCACAGATAAGCAACACAGTCCTCAGGTAATCCTCTTGGAGCCTGCGGGCCACAGGTTGGACACCCCTTTGACTGGTTCTACTAATAGAAGAGAATACAGATATATGACACATGAAGTGAAAGTTCCCAAAGGGTTTAGGGTTTTTTGGAATTTATTTAAGATGTGACCATAACCCTATGAAAGAGGAGCTGGCGTCCTAACAATATTGCTGACTAAAGAGAAGCTGGCTACTTCCCCTGAGCGGTAGCATCAGCCCCTCTGAAATAAGGAAGCATCATTTGAAGAAGCCTTTAATTGCTATTGTATTACTTCCAGCACTGTGGGATTTTAATAATGGAGAAACTCAACAACTAGCTGAAGATCAATCTGATTTGATTTTTCATGTGGCAAATATAAAAAAAATTAACTCATAAGAATTGATAGCCATTCCCTCCCCTGCATTCTAAGAAAGATTGTTGTCTTGGTTCTTCGGTTCCTATACTTTTGGTGTGCTGGTCAGAGAAATAGGCGGAAAAGAGAATTGGGAGAAAGTAAAGAGAGGTTAACTTGATTTGCGTAGGAAAGGTCATAAAGCCACCTAAGGAAGAATAGAAACCATTCTTGACTCAGGAAGGACAAGAGGGAAGGAGGGAGGGGAAGAAGGACAGGAGAGAGTGACAAGGGAGGCTGGAGATTTTTTTTTTTTTTTTGGCCAGTTTTCCCTAATTTAACATCAACCCCAGGTGATTCTAATCTGAGGTCAAGTTGAAAATCACTGTCTTAGAGTGAGAGCTATCCAAGTGGCATCCCCCAAACAAGAGCATCACTTGGTAGGCTGGAGATTTTAAAAGAGAGGAGAGAAATGTGAGTAGCTGCCATGAGCTGTGGGATCTGCAGGAGAGAGGAATGGAGATGTGGATTTGTAGCCAGTAACTTCTGAGTAGCTCTTTCTTCTCCGTACTCAGGGAAAGCATTAATAAAGATCTGCATCATTCGGCAACGTACATTATTCTGAGTCAATAGGCTTCAAGGAATGGCAAAGAAGCGCAGGTATTATTTGGATAGATCTATTTGAATCCTTCCGGAATGAGCCATCCTTTGGGGGCTGTGCTTGTCCAAGTGGGGACTGTAAAAGAATGTGCTTGTGAGGTGACCAGAGGGTAGAGTGTGACAAGGGCTCAAGGAAAGAGTGGGGACAAGGATACCTGAGCAGGTGGCTCTGAAGTCAGCGACCCAGGGTGCAGTGGCCTCTCCAGACTTCTGCACCAGCACACTTCCACTCCCCTGGCCAAGACTCGTGGTGGGTCTTTGGCACCCAGTTTTTTGCTCTTCCTTTCTGAAGTTCTGCTGGAGAATGGCCGGCTGGTGAGGCGAGGTGAGGTGAGGTGCCAACTGCTGGACATGGACAGTTACCACCTGAGATTCAGAAGCACAGAGCTCCAGGGTGAGCAGAGTGCTGTATGAGTCTTCACCTGCTTGGCCTCAGTTTCCTCACCTGTGAAACAGCAGACTTGAGAAGGCAATATCAGAGACCCTTCCAGCCCTCACAGTGAAGCCTTTCCGGGCCCTCACTCCTGACTGCAGCCAGTGCTGCCATTTTGTCCCACCCCAGGGGCCTGCCAGCCATGATTCCCTGCTCAGATGTTTATCCTACTCATATTGTCACTTACCCATGAGGTCTAACTGGGAGTGAGTAAGGACAGTGGAGCCATGGCTAGTGCATCAAAGCTGCCTGCTCCCGAACTGTGAGCTCCAGGCTGGCTAAAGGAGGGAGAGGGGCTCTCACCAGTGACCCAGGTGCTCTGGGAACCATGCTTTTCACCCCCCTCCCTCACCACCCTGCATGCACACACACACGTGCACACACAGACATGCTCACACAGACTCATGCACACAGAATGAGACAGCAGAGCTTGTCTCTGGAGTGCAGACAGCTTGCATGGCAGGAGGAGGCAGCTTTGTTTTTCTCCAGATGTTTCTCAGAGCCACTGAAACAGCAACTGGATAAATATAGGAGGATGACGCATCACTGCAAGTGGCTGTGCGTGCGTGAGTGTGCGTGCTCAGACAAGCAGGCAAGCTGCAGTCTGCCACGTGGCTCCCACCCTCCAAGAACTGACACTCAGGCTCCTGGAGCTGGAGAATCTGAACACAACTTGGTGTCATCAAAGAAGCCTGGCAGGAGGGTGACGTGAGGCCGTGAGCACAGTCATGCCCTTGGATCCTTGGAGTGTTCTTGGAGCTCACCCTCTGGCCGGCCTTGGCTATATATAGTCCTGCTTTCTCTAGGGCACATACAGTCTTTCTGAATGAAATACCAGAAATCCTTCCAGACACAGAGAAAACATCAACTAAGTGGCATTTGAAGGTCCTAGAAGATGAGCCGAGGAAAGAGAGCAGGTGTTTCGCTCATTGTGAAAGGCAAACGCTGATTTGGAAGGTTTTGAGGTAGGGTATCTGGGCCAAATGTGGCACTGCCAATTTTTAATTACCAGCACAATTAGCAGCCTGGCTTAACAACAAGCCCATTTTGTCAAGCTCTGTTTACGAGCCAGTGAATTGTAGCAGTAGCACCAAACAGATGAACAACAGTCATCACATCCCACTCCCTGAAAGCGATGCTCTGCCCGCCTGGTCCTGAGCTTACCACCGCCCTGCTGCCTGCAAACACCTGACATCCTCTCCTGGGCCCCAACCAAGCCGGCTTAAGGGTAGGAATCGTGTCTCTGTAAGGCCTTCTACTCTGTGCTCTCAATCTGCATTGAGGGAACGATATGAAATCAGTGCGCTATGCACCAACATTAACTTCTGAGGATAAAATACAACAGAATCTCTATGTCCTCTCATTATCAGGACATGATAATGGTGGACTATGACCACCACTTGAAAGAATTTTGAACTATTTGACATAAAGACAAACAGCCCCTAATGTTTACAAAGTAGCATTTCCTTGGGGAAAAAATTTCGGCGGGAGACCCAGTATCCAGGCCTACTGTCCACCAGGCCTAGATACGCTTTGGCGGAGTTTCCATGATAGCACTTGTGTGTGGCTGAACCTGCTACTCAAATCAAACCTAAGAGACTTAGGTCAAGACTGATCCTCTGGGATGTGTGCGATCTCTGAGGAACAAGAGGGGTCTAGAAACAACAGCAGAGAATGTTTGTGAGGAAAGGGAGGCCACAGACGCTTCTGGAGCACAAGGCTTTGTCTCTAGGACTGATCAGAGAAGCAGAAACCACAGACTTGGACCATCCCCCACCGAGCTTCTGATGACCCTCCAGCTCTCTCACTCCTGGTCAAGACAGGTGACGACTGATTCTTCAGCAGACCTAAACTTAGGGCAGTCATGGTGGAAGGCACTTCAGACTGCAAGGAGATCTAGGCAACTCCCCACTCCACAACCACTCTGATTTTGGCAGAGAACGCTCTGCTGGAGGACCAGCAGTGGGCTGAGCAGGGTCAGTAGCAGAGTCACTGTCTTCATCTGTTACCCTACTTGTACTAAAACACCTTAGACCAGGTAATTTGTAAGCAACAGAAATGTACTTCTTACTGTTCTGGAAGCTGGGAAGTCCAAGACCAAGGAGCTGGCAGATTTGATGTCTGGTGAGCACCCGCTCTATGTTTTATAGATGGCACCTTCTTGCTGCATCCTCACATGGTGGGAAAGATGAACAACCTCCCTCGGGCCTCTTTTTTAAGGGCACCAACCTCACTAATAACTTCCCAAGGCCCCAACTCTTCATACCACCATGTTGGGGATTAGGTTTTGACCCGTGAGTTTGGGCGGACCACAAACATCCAGACTGTGGCAGTCACTAAGGTCTTGCCCCCAAATGTTGCAGCTCTTGCTGCCTGATTCCTCCATAATAAATCTATTTGCTGGAGACACACATGGCTTTCCTTTGAGAATCATCTGAAAATGCCATGCAAGGAAATGTCAGTCATATCCCCCACTATCCCTGCTCACACCCATAAATTAAACCTCCTGGGGGTCTTGACCATCTGCTGTCCAGTTAGGTTAGGACAAAGGGAAGTTCGAGCAGGGGGTTGGAAGGCAGAAGAAGGAAAGAAGTGGTATTCCCACCCCTCTTTCTCTGTCTGCGCTGGTGTCTATGGCAGGGTCCACATTTCCTCTGTGGTCCTAGCAGGGCTCCAGCGTCCTCTGGTGCTCCAGGCTCTGCTCCTTGATTCCTGTGGCTCTCATGTTGCTAATCTCTGCCTCCACATCCATCAACTCTTCAACCATCTATTCATAGCTGATTCCTTTGTTCATTGCCTTTATTGAACTACCTGACTGGGGCTGTTTTCTCCTCTCCATCCTGACTTATTCATAAGTTAGCACGGAAACACAATTGTTAAGTGAGCTTAATGACTTTGTTTTCTCTGCAAAACCCTACAGTAGCAGACAGGTCCCAGGAAGCTCAGGGAAGAATTCAGAAAGAAAGAAAAAGGTGACTTTCCCCTAGGCCTTCTCTGCCTAGAAAAGGCTCCTCTGCTCAGATGACACATGGAGAGCCACAAGCAGGCACCCCCCTCACCATCCTGACCTGAGGCTCTCTGGCTTTACACTATGGAATCTCTGTCCCAGCTGAAACCCCATGGCCAGCATCCACAGTTTGTGAGCTCCCAATTGCAGCTTTTTGCATACCCATCCTCCTCCCTTGACAGTGTCTCCACTATTCACCTCTCTGTCTGTGAGGCTCTTCCTCCTTTGCAAACCTACTTAAAGCCTGAAATCTGAGCTCTGTTAATGGTTACATGGCCTTCCAGACAGTTATAGATGCAGTCTGAGCGCCAATGCTCTTGCACACTTTTTGTTTTTGTATTTTTTATCACATATGCTTTCCTACTGAGCTGACAGAATTTTAAGGTCTATGTGGATAAGAGACCACGTCCACTATTTCCTTTGCTGTGTCCCCTACATTCCCCCTCCTCCGCAATTACAGCATCTAGAACTGCTCTGGTATGTCCAGTGAATATTGATATGCCATCTAAACAAAATCCCTCTGCTAAGAAGATGAGGCTTATACTTATTTGCCAGGCCAGCATGCTTCCTGTGGGAACAAAGCTGGTCTGAAAACCCTCAGACCTTCCCTTTCTTTGGCAGAGTATCCCCAGCAGGATGCAGTCTCCGGGCACCTGCTTGCTCAGTCTTTATTTTTATTTCTCCCTGGGTCTTCTGTGTTTAAACTTATATCTGCAATGCAGTTGTTTTCCCTCCAGCACGAACCTCCTGAAGGGGATTCTTGCTGATGGCATCTGTGGCAGAGACGAGCTCATGCCTGAAGAGATAAATTATTTATGGTGAATGGTGCCCTAATGGATGGTGTGATCAATAATGCTTATAATAGCACAGCAGTGGACAAATCGCAGAAGGGTTAGAACACGTGTCTACATCATTCTGAGAAGATAGGGCCCACCAGATAGCAAGAGGAGAAAAGGGGTACTTGTGATGTCAACCTCAAAATGGTTCTGGATCAGGAAGAAAGTACAGCTTTTTTTTTTTTTAATTTAAAGGGGCAAATCCATTTCTAATCATGGAGATGCTGCTCATATATAACACCCCTAATATAATCCACTTCCCAGGACCTGCCTACTGCTCTAATCTAGCAAAGGGTCTCCCCATGTTTCTGAGCCTTCAGCTCTGCAGAGATCAAGCTGACTGTTTCCCCGTGTACTAGTATATGGCCTGCGTGCATGGAAACATTAGCATCTGTTAGTAGAGTGTTAATCACTTTGCTGTAGTGCTCGCCCCCGTTCCTAGGCAACAACCAGTATCTCAACAGGCTTCTTCATGCAGATGTGTGATCCCAAGCTTAAACTTTCTCAAGATTCCACTTTTTTTCTTGCCTGCTAGAAAGCTCCTCTAGGATGTCCAACTGAAATTTCAAAATAACATATTCAGAACCAATGGCATGATCTCTAAATTTTTCCTGCTCCTTCTAGCTTCCACCTCATTCTCCCCACGTTCTGTCAAAAAAAAAAAAAGAAGAAAAATCCTTGTGTCCTCTTGATCTACTGTCATCCTATCACCAACATTTTGTAGTTATCCATGCTCAGGCACCACAGTCTTCCCAACCTCAGAATAAATGTTGCTCCCTCCCTGAAGCCTCCCCTCAAACATGGTACTTGGGTTTCTCCCACACTCTTTATGTTCTAGGTCAGCAGTTCTCAACCTGTGGGTCACGACCCTCAGGAGCTGTATTACAGGTTACAGCATTAGGAAGGTTGAGAACCACTGTTCTACCTGATGCTATGGACTGTACATGTGTCACCTCTCAAACTACATGAGCAGTCCCTTTGGATATCAGTCACGTCTTCATCATCTTTATATATCCCAAAGAAGCTATCACAGCACAACAGTAGCTTTCCATCAGAGTTCATTGACTGAATAATTGAATTAACCAATCTATATGCAGGTAATAGAGGTGGTACTATCAAGGCCCATTTTCTTTATCACCTGGTCCCCTGAGGTGTACAACAGGGAAGAGGGAGAAGGGATCAGAGGAACTAGGGGGATAGCCCCAAACTCTGTTTCACTAGGCTTTACTTTCCTTTTCTGGTGTTGTGCCCACAGCTTCAGCTGGACAGAGGACTGTCTCAGTTTCTATAGGCGACATTCCCATAGAAAGAGGAGAGAATCTTGAGCTCTTCCAGGCTGATCTAGGTGTGGAGTAGCTCTGCCAGAAAATCCCAAGCCTCCCAAAGGCTGTAAAGGAAATAAACAGATCAGGATCTTGGTCACAGGCACTTACAAGTATAAGTATCAAGACGGTCAGGAGGTTTTCTAGTCACTCCAGGGCTCCAATAACCAACGTAGGTTGGGGGCAAGACCAGAGGGCTTAAGGGTCCACTTCCACACACTCACACAGGCTTTGTCTCATCTTTCTGAATTGGTGAGGTTGTCTTGGTAGGCCAGAGATAGTGGACAAAGAAGAACAAAATTATTTTTATTTTGAGACAAGAGTCTCACTCTGTCACCCTGGGTAGAGTGCCATGGCAGTATAGCTCACAACACCCTCAAAATCTTGGGCTCAAGAGATCCTCTTGCCTCAGCCTTTTGTTGCCTACAACCTCAAAATCTTGGGCTCCAGAGATCCTCTTGCCTCAACCACAGGCCTGTGCCACCATACCCAGCTAGTTTTTCTATTTTTAGTAGAGCAGAAACGGGGTCTCACTCCTGCTGAGGCTGGTCTTGAACTCCTGAGCTTAAGCAATCCACCCTCCTCAGCCTCCCAGAGTGCTAGGATTACAGGTGTGACCCACCATGCCTGGCCAACAAAATTATATTTAGAAAAAATTCATACAAATGTCTAGCCAGTAGCAGGACACTCCATAAAACAGTAATTTCTGTCAATTCTTTAATCGGTGCCATCCAAGATCTACTCCCAAATATAACTCTCAAGATAAGGCCTTCTTACAAAACCTCTCAGGAGAGCTTTCCTTCAAGCTCCAGGAGAGGAGGTCTAATAGATTTGCAGGCAGTTTGTCAGTCTAGATTTCAAGACCCACACTACATGTAGTTCCAACATACGTGGCATAATCTCTCCTTGTCACAAGGCTCAATTGTTGCTATAGCAAGGACTTTAATTCTGTATTTTCTCTCTTGAGTGCAATTAAGTTTTCAAACACAAAATTGAGCTAATGTCATTGTTGAGCATTTCATTTACTTTTTTCCTCTTATAAAGAAAATTGTCCTTAAATATATTTGGCTGTGTGATTGCACAGTTAAATAAGGACACATTTAAATACTCAATTGGATGACTACATCTACCATCTACTTTCATTCCTGGTTTTCAGTACAATGCACAGATAGGACACCTACTTTGATAACATTTTTGATCTTCACTTTGGTCTCTTCAGTATGACATAAGCATTTCTTAGCTGATTTATTTTCTTCTTCTAATCTTAGCAAATCATCTGATTATCACTGAGGGCAACACCCCTTCTGGAGAAACTGTTCAGGATGACTTCAGAACTAGAAATAGTGTCTGGCTTGTTTTCAGTAAAAATTTTACCTACGGATATATATGAAGGGGAGGATAAAAAGCCTCGGTTCGTCAACTAACTTTACACAGTCTCACTTTGGTTCAGTGTCCATCCAAAAGTCAAATCCATAATTCCTGATCATTCTTGCAATTCTTCTTTTTTGAAGACAAGAACCTCCAAGCACCATATCCTCAATACTTTGTGGCAACAATGCTCTCCTTTTCTGTAAAATTTATCCCTTGGTTGATGGTAGGCTTTAAACAATAAATAAATCATTGTTGAGTCCATGAAAGAATGAAAAGAAAACAGCTGACATCTACTCCTTGACCTTCTATGGACAGGAGATGTAATGCTCTCATCTCGTCGTTTTATACTCTGCAGAAAACCAGGTGATTCAAACCATTACTGGAGAAATCAAAGACATGTTCTAGGTGTTTTTGGCAATTAGGCTTCTTTCAAGAAATATAAATCCTTGGAAAAAAGGATCATGTAATTCCATGGCAGGGAGACATTGTATGGAAAAACTGTGTACTTTGAGTGCATCAAAGTTCAACTGTAACTGTTTGTAACTTCATACCTGAGACCCAGACTCTCGTTTGATTTTCTGAGCTAGCCAGGATTGGCCAAGAGTCCTACCAGAAGAAAAATTTTAGAACCGCAACCTCCCTCCAGCACAAACAGTGTTGGTGACGAAGTTCTGGGAGAGGGACCCCAGTGTAGGTCCCTCTCAAGACAGCATTGGCACAGTTTCCATCTCTGAGGTATAAGCTATAATTAGAAGCCTCACTCTCTACGGTGAATAGAAGAGTTATAAAATTATATGTAGCAGTGAAGAGTTGTGAAGTCTGTTAGTGTAAGTGTCAGAGGGAAGAGACTTTCAGATTTCATATACTCCCTTCCCCTTGACTACATAGAGATGAATTGAAGATAATTTTTTACCTAAAAGGCCCTAAGAAAGAAATTCTAAAATCTAGTTGTTTTAGAACTTATTAGAAGTGAAAATGAAAGAACTAAGTTATTTTGGCTGTACATTTTTAATCAGTTGCATTTGTCCTGCCCTCCCATATCTTCAGCTACGCCCATCTGAAACTCCTAGGTCAGCTCGCCATCATTCTCCATCTGTCCCTTGGGTGACCACTGCCTTTCTCCCTGGACCAAGAGCTGAATAGTCATGCTACTTTTTTACAGGTATGGCTCACTGTAGCCCAAGTTCCTTCCTTGGGCCCCCCATTTTCTGAGTCCTGTGTAATATAAGAAGATGGCTGCCTAAACCAACCAGCTCTGCCAGCTCCATCCGTTGATAGAAATGTCACTGCCATTAAGGAGGTGCCAGCCCTCCCTCCAGAGGTGGTGGCTCATTTCAGAAGAAGGTTATCTTGTGTCTACATAATGATATATTTGAAGACAGGAAGTAATAATATTTCATTCGAAACCACCAAGTAAATCCATTTCCTTAAAACCGCTTAGACATTAAAAGAGCCAAAGTGGAATTCTCACCAGCACTGTTGACATTTTCAGCCTCAGAATGGTTCCCTTTCAGTCGAGGAAGTGAATGCTTTACAGGGCCTGTGCTTGGCTTGAACAATACAAGAGAGACCAAAACACCGTCCATCAGAACCTTCCTGGCACAGACAGTTCTCTGTCCACACGCTCAGGTTTTAATTCCTTCCCCATCCCACATGCCCAGCACAGCCACTCAGCATCCTCTCCAGTGCCACTCTGAGCTTCTGCCAGCACACGGCAATGAGGCTGACGTTCATTAACACAGATGACTCACATGCTGTGCTCTCTGAGCTCAGGTAGGCGCTAGGGAGGACCTGGAGAAGAAGCCCGATTCTTACTGCTATTGCCTCTGCTTTCTAAAGAAACCTGGGAGGCTACCCGTGAATGTGCAGACGCACGCTCCAGACTTGCCTCTCTCTCCTTCCCAGGGGAGCACAATGAGATGAGGAAAGAGGACAGGGAGGAGGGGAGGGAGAGGACATGGTAGGGGGCAGAGGGAAGTATCATGTCTCTGACACTTCAGTTCTCTCCATAATAATTTGAAACAATTTTAGTTCTTTGCTAACAAAACTTCAAGTCACTGGAAGCCTTATGCAGTTAGAGAATTTTGCTCAAAAATATGGCAGAAATGATGCTATGTGTTCATCAAATCTGTTGCCTTTGTCACCTGGACCTAGAGCTGCTGACATATCTTAGTCCTCTTCAACTAGATGGGCCATATAACTGAGAGGAAGTAAAGTGTATGACCATGAGACCTGCCTGTGATCCTGCACACTCTCATACCCCCATTAGTGGCTCCATGTCCATACCCAGGGTGGACTTGGCAGCCAGGCATTAAAGGCAGAGCATGGGCCCCTGGATACTGTGGGGAATCCAGGACTGCCAAGTGAGTGGAAAATAGCCTTCACTATGCCAGGGCACCAAGACTCTGGGTTTGTTACTGCAGCTGACCTTACTTACCCTGATCAACACAATTGTTTCCTTCAGTGTCAGTTACAAAATTGTGTGGCTGCTGCTCTACATTTTTAATATTAGAAATAAAGGCTCATAGATTGCAAAAAGGCAAATGACATTACAATTCAGGGAGGAAGAGGGGATGGTGTACAAATCCTTTAGTTGTCTTAGAATGCATTTGTATCCAGTACTGCTCAACGTAAGTAAATTCCAAGGCAAAGCTTTGATATTTCTAGTTTAATCACAGATTTGGCCGATAGTCATATTTGTTGATATAGACTCTGACCAGTATTCTAGTTAGCTTCTAACTTTAAGAAATTCCCACTGGCAGCTGAAAAGTCCTAATTCCTTGATAGGAAAAAAAAAGAAAGAATGTAGGGGTAATTCTGAACTGGCTTCTTCTTTTCTTATAAATTCCCATGACTTCTGCACAGCACTGCATTTTTGTATGTAAGTTTTTTGCACGTAGGGACTATCATACTTACATGCCTCTCAACGGCTAGCAGTGTTCTACCACGCACAGTGTGCTGGTTATCTTAAACAAAATCAGTCTTTATCCACCTTGTTTCTTGCACACCTTGGATCATCCCCGTACTCAGTCACTTTGCATATTTGTCCTCAGGAAAGAATGACATAGCAAAAATTAGAGAAAGGAGGAAGAATGGCCCAGAAGGAGGACAGGAGCTAAAAGAAAATCTCTAAGCATTTAGAGGCCGGAGGGTCCCTGAGAAATGTTCCTGATCCCCCTTTCAGGGGCTCAGTCTGGCAGGAGCAAGAGGAAGAGACAGATGCCCTCCCTACCCCGTGGTTGCTCTGCATATTGAAGGCAGGAGCCCGTGGACGGGTTCCCAGTTAGAGCCCAGGGAAGCAACAGGATCTCACAATAGAGTGGCCTTCTCTTGCACTGACACGTGGGGCACTGGTGTGATTCATATGCATGGCAAAGAAATGGAGAAGACTCTTTTGGAGGCTTATGAGGCCCAGAGTTGTGTAACAGAAACAGAGAACACCTTTGTGCCCATGAGGGTCCTGGACCAGGCTGAGAGACGTGGAGGGATGTGAAGAGCCTGTGGTCAGGAGCAAGGATGACTCAGCAGCCACCTGCTGAACCAATAACTGACGACCAGATGGCAAGGTGGACACCTCCAGGGAGGCCAGCATGGATGGCAAATGATCCTGAGGACCAGATGTCCCCTCCCAATACCTGGCACTGCCTAAGCCTCCAAAATGTAGATTCAACCCCAGGGAAAGAGGGAAGGGAGAAACCAAATTAATTTAAATTAAATTTCTACAACCCTGCTCCCAGAGGAATAGAGACTTAAAAAGAACAAAAGAAAAACAAAGAGAATTATATTCCTACCACACCTGAATACATAAAATGAAATTGATACCTGTGACATGTGATCCAAGAAATGGGGATTTCTATTAACCTTAAAGAAAAGGCAGGAAGGATGTTAACGAGTATGATAATTTCAGGAACAATGGAAAGCCTCCCTCCCCCACTTCCTCCCTCACCACTGCGCTGGTGTTTGAATTTCCACCATCACAATGTTCCCCCCCTCCTTTGATTTAAAATTTTCCTCTTATAATACAGGTACTACTGAAGGATGTTAGCTTTCTTACTCACTCATCCCTTGACATGAATCGGTTTATCTACACCTTCCGGGCAGCAGGGTGCAGGCAAGGATTGTTTCCTGCATAAGGGAAGGAGGGGAAAAGGATGAGAGAAAGGAGGATTGTGAGAGAGCAGGAGAGAATGAATGAAGCAAAGGGCCACACACCTGAGAGTGGGAGCGGAGAGTACCTCCCAATACTGACTTAGTCTACCTCATTATTCTGAGTGCGAGCAGCCTTAAGGATAGAACTAACCCTATGTCATTGCTACCCTGCTTCTCCTCAAGGTCCTGCCCTTCCCAGGGACGTTCAAGCTGCTGGGCGACTCATCTGCAGCTACTGTGGGAGCTACCACAACAGATACTAACAACGGTGCCCCTGCATAGTCACCAACTCGCCCCCCTCTCTAGCACATTCCCCCTGTGAAGCTCAAAACACCCTACACACAGTAATGAATTCATTAAGCCCAACAGTACACCTGCGAGGCAGGTGCCTATTAAATCAATTAAGCACTGATCAACATTATCTCAGGATAGAGATGGTGCTCAGAACAGGCGGAAAACAGGATCCAGAGAAGTCCCAGGGCTTGTGCAATAACAGCTTTCTCTTGAGGAGTTAAATCAGTCTTTTGTGCGATGAGGCCGTGGTGGGGGCAGAGCATATAAAGCATGTGTTCTGCTGTGACAGGAATCTGAAAAGTTAAGCCAGGGGAGAAATAGGTAAATAAAAGCGAGTGTAAGACCTAAATCCCACAGCAAGGGCGGTGACAGGAAGAGTCACTCGGCAGCCGCAGAAAGACACTATTAAGAAGGAAGAAAACAATGCCCAGTCCTTTGTGTACAAGGATAGTGAATTATTAGTTTTTTTCTGGCCGTGACCTTGTGATATTGAGCAGTCTCCCTTCAGACAATCAGCGTTGACATCAGCTACATGCTCAGATCAATAGACATTTCAGAGGATGTCGAGAAACTGTGTTCTCAGAGGCAAAGCAGGTAGCCTGTGTATGTTGTCCACCCGCCATGTCACCTGCTTTACCGGGAGATTAGAATGTGGAAATGGGTCAGCGTCCTTCAGTGGCATCTGCGAGCGAGGCTTTTCCACTGAGCTTCCGGCATGAGTCAGTCTGCGGGTTATTTTCCACTAACCCAGGCACGTGGCCATTCATTAAATCTGGAAATAAATCATGCACAGGGCCCCTGGGGAACTGTATTTGTTTTGCATGGTTCTAATTCAGCACACCCAGCTAGAAAGGACAGCTGCTCCACCCTTCCCAGTTCTGAGAAAATAAATTGTTGCTGATTTTCAGCCTTTCTGCCTTAAGAGATTGCCTCGTGCTGGTTTGAGGTTTCTGAACAGCGTTTCTCAAAAAGATCATGCTTATTAAATCCATTTTGGTCTTGATTCTTGGGACTGTGAATGCCAGTGGGGGTTATATAGACTCGCCCCTGTGATGCGCCTGTCACAACAAGATACTGATTCACACCTAGGCGTGGGGGTGGTATGATCCTGCAACAGTGTACCTGGAGACTGTGACAGTGTCCCCAGAGCAGTGAGTCTGAACCACCCCTTGTTAAAATGCAGATTCTTGGGCCTTATGCCTAAAGATTCTGATTTAATGGGTCTGTGGCAGAGACCCAGGCCTCTGCATGTTTATAAGCTCCTCAGGTGATTTTCATGCCACTGGTCTTATGATCATCATTTGAGAAAGCACATCCCAAGCCAAACCCAGCCAGCAGGGAGGGTGCCGTGGAACACAGAGTGGGGACTCTTCTCACCTTGGGGCCTGCTTCTCTCCCTGCCATCCTCACCAACCCTCAGCCCCTGCCCGCAGGCGCCTTCCTGCCTAGGTTTCTCCTGTTGCTCCATTGCCAGATGGCATCTGGCCAGTCCAGCCCTGACCATCAGCTCCTTCTGGAAAGCATGCCTGCATGGGGCTCTGACCCCCGTGTGTCTCTGTGCGGCAGATGTCCTATTTGAGTGGGGGGTGGGGCTGGATGGCACTGATACAGCTTCTGTGATTTTCATTTCTTCATGGTCCAGGCAACTACGATTGCTTTTTTCTAAGCACTGTACCCCTTACCTGCAGACTAAAGATACCAGGCACAAGCAACGATAAACTCCCACCTAGTGTAGACTTAAAGGGGAGGGATCCCCATCATGACATTATGTAAGCATTTTCTTCAAGAAGGAAGGAAATATACTACTAAAATCTCCCAATTATCTGCACTAATGAAGAAAGCCATGGCACAGATAATCCAATTATCTTTTACTTTGAAATTAATTGCGTGGTTTCTCAATGGGAGATATGCTTCCTAACTGTGCCTTGTTCTTACTGGCATGTGGCTATTTCCTAAGCCATTCACCAGTTGATGACATGGTGAGATTGAAGTGTGTGGGATGGCAGGGAAAAGGTAGTATGGATTTGCTTTCAAATTTATTATGATAACTGCACTTATCTGCAGTGTGTAAGCCCTCAAATCACACAGCCCAGACATTTCGACTCAGAAAACCTTGGGCAACAAATAGTAGTGACAGGCAGAGCAGGGGCAGTTGAGACTCACAAGCTATGTGCAGATTAGCAGGAGGGAAGCTATCTACGTGACAGTGACATCCACACTTCGGGTCCTGGGGTTGGGTGGCACAGCTTGTGTGGTCTTTTGTGATCTTGAAATCCCATGAACCTATAACTTGAAACCTAGTGGTCAGATAGGGGCCTAGAGGTAAAGGTGATCCTTAATGTTCTCCACGAGCCCAAGATACAGTCACAGCCACTAAAATTTCCTGGGGTTGGTGTTTGGATTCATCTCCTCTCTGTTGAATAAGAGAAAGGTCACTCAACTAATTAACATGTACCCTGACAAACTCCTCCTGGCAATGAGCTGGGTATTCAGATAGGGAATTGCATTGATGCACGTGGGGACATTTACGCTAGGCACCCAGCAAGGTGATAATGTCTTAAATCAGAAATCACTTCATCACCACATTAGCATCAGGAGGTAAGCTGAGAAATACTGTGCCCATTTCTGCCCCCTCCTCAATAGCTTTCCTTGATATCGACACTATTGTATTCTTCCACATAGCCCTGTCTGTGGTTGGAGTTACTAGGAAGTTGGGGGGTTACTACATTCCAAGTGGGATGAGCGGGGCTAACACATCAAAAGTTATACCTGAGCTCCACCTTCAGCATGACCTGGTGCTTTGGAAGCCATACCTACCAGTGTGGGTTCTAGGCCTTGGTTACAGGTATCTCTGGTTTTTTTTTTTTTTTGGCGGGGGGGTTGTTTTGTTTTGTTTTGTTTGAGACAGAGTCTTACTCTGTCACCCTTGGTAGAATGCTATGGTGCCACAGCTCACAGCAACCTCCGACTCCTGGGCTTAGGCGATTCTCTTGCCTCAGCCTCCCAAGTAGCTGGGACCACAGGCACCCACCACAACACTTGGCTATTTTGTTTGTTGTTACAGTTTGGCCAGGGCCAAATTTGAACCCACCACCCTTGGTATATGGGGCCGGCGCCCTACTCACTGAACTACAGGCGCCACCCAGTATCTCTGGTTTTTAAAAGTGTTGTTCATCCTGAAGGGTCATGTTCAACTTCTCAACTTAAAAAAATAATGGAAAATTATGACTGAACTTCTATTGCCAGAAAAAGCTCAGTTAAAAGTTTGTTTTTGGAGACTTTCACCCTAACCTTTCTTCTGCCTAGACAACTTTCCCTTCCTTTCTGGAGTTCCCAGAAGCTGGTTCTGCTTTACTCTCCTCTTGGTAGCTGCCTCCACGAACCCTGTAAGTGGGGTTGTTCTCCCAGTGCAGTGGCCATAGATCTCTCCTAAGAGGACCCACTGTCAATCAGCCTCCATCTGCTGCCCCTTTGGATCCCCTGTGGGATTATTTAAGGCTGCTCCCAGTCAGCGAGGGAGCATGCATGATAGGGGTGAGTACTGGACTGGTTATTCCTGCCTGATGTGGAATTCTCAGGGTCTTCCATTGACCAAGTCTTACCTAAAACTACACTGTGGGCTCGGCGCCTGTGGCTCAATCGGCTAAGGTGCCAGCCACATACACCTAAGGTGGCGGGTTCAAATCCCCAGCCCGGGCCCGCCAAACAACCATGATGGCTGCAACCAAAAAATGGCCGGGCGTTGTGGCGGGCACCTGTGGTCCCAGCTACTTGGGAGGCTGAGGCAGGAGACTCGCTTGAGCCCAGGAGTTGAAGGTTGCTAAGGTTGCTATGAGCTGTGATGCCATGGCACTCTACCCAGGGGGATAGCTTGAGGCTCTGTCT
>CAUYQV010030968.1:0-41294 GCA_963574575.1 Galagoides demidoff | reverse complement strand
ACGGAGCCTCAAGCTATCCCCCTGGGTAGAGTGCAGTGGCAGCACAGCTCATA
Source organism: Galagoides demidoff (assembly GCA_963574575.1). Lineage (NCBI taxonomy): Eukaryota > Metazoa > Chordata > Mammalia > Primates > Galagidae > Galagoides > Galagoides demidoff. Next base: position 41,241 of record CAUYQV010030968.1, on the reverse strand, counting down.
GCAACCTCCAACTCCTGGGCTCAAGCGAGTCTCCTGCCTCAGCCTCCCAAGTAGCTGGGACCACAGGCGCCCGCCACAACGCCCGGCCTGGGGACTCGAACCCGCCACCTTAGGTGTACGTGGCTGGCGCCTTAGCCGATTGAGCCACAGGCGCCGAGCCCTGCTATCTTTTCTGTAGCTTGCCTGACTGCAGAGCATTTGAATTCATGCTGACCCCTCAATGCAGTTAACACTGAGGGACTGGCTAATAAACAACTAATGATGAGATTCAACCAGGTCAAACACTGAGTCTTAAATATGAGCAAACTGTGTCCTGAGAGAATAAACGCTCTGAGAATAAAGAGGATCTAGAGACGGGGACACAGGATTAACAGGTTGAGAGAAAACCTGCTTCCCTTTGAGGGTTCCTCAGTCCAAATGCTGCTACACCCAGAGGCAAGATGAAACCACTTGCAGTAACAGGGCCTCCCACTCACGTCCAACTCCCGAACTCTCCCCATTGCACTTTTATTATAGCAGCACCCCACCTTATTTAAACCCAACTCACCAATTATCTATGCAGGCGCCCAAATGCCAAAATGTATTTTATTCATAATCACAAATCTCAAATGGACACACACAAGCCCCCTATAAATTCTCCTGTAAGCCTATAGTACATGCGCTTCCCCAATATTTTAAATGACTACTGCAAACTTCTCCTTTCTCCTCCTTCTATATTCCTTCTGCCATCCATAGCTACCAATCTATTGATTGTAATCTATTAAGAAAACAGAAGCAGCTCAGCACCTGTAGTCCAAGCTACTTGGGAAGCTGAGGCAAGAGAATCGCCTAAGCCCAGGAGTTGGAGGTTGCTATGAGCTGTGATGCTACAGCACTCTACCCGGGGTGACAGCTTGAGGCTCTGTCTCAAAAAACAAACAAACAAACAAATAACAACAACAACAAAAAAAAACCCAGAAGCAATCAGACAATACCCTCATTTCCCACCAGCAGATCCCCTCAGATCCTGCACCAACACTTCCCACTCCTGCAGGGAAGGCCCTGCTCCTCAGAAAGACCATCCCTCTCTCTGTGCCACTTGTACATCCTTCTCAAAATCCATGCTGTGGCTATTCCTTCTGTCTTGCTGCCATCACTTCCATCCTGACTACAGGTCCATTCCCAAACAAACATGTTGCAGTATCTCCCTTTTTTAGGGGTCTTGCTGTTACCCAGGCTAATCTCTCCTGAGCTCAAGTGATCCTCTTGCCACAGCCTCCCTTGTATCTGGGATCCAAGTGTGCACTACCATGCCCAGCTATTATCTCCTATCTTGAAACAAACCTCTTTGGATCCACTGCTGCATTCTAGCTCTCTGCTAAATACCTACTCCCTATACAGCAGAACTCTTCTGTCCCTCCAGGTAGTTTTGTCCCTACGGTCCATGGAAAACAGATATTACCCAGGCCATGGAGAAGGGACTACAGGACACACCTGGGAACATATTCCTCCTTGGCTAGGTGGTACTACTCTGCTTGGCTGTCGCCACCTCACCAGCCCCTTGTTTTCCTCCACTGCTGACACCTCCTCTACATGCTAGGGTCCTGCAGGGCTTTCTTGTGTCTACACCCCCAGAATTGTGGAGTCTGAAATACTCCACAATTTCCACTGACAGGTGCCACCCTAAACCCCCTCAAATAATTTCTTTGCCATTCTTCCCCATTGCAGTACACTGCACCAACATTCACCTAGATGTTACCCTTGCTCCTCCTTCCCCTCAGCCCTAAAGGCAGATCACTGTCAAATCTTGCCTCCCCCCAACATCACACCCCAGTCTCATCCTTCCCCCCCCACAGCAACAACAAACCCCACCCGGACTGTAGGATGGCCACCTCCCATGTGGACCTTCTCAATAGGCTCTCAAGCAACAGGTCTCTCTGCCATCATTCTGCTCCCTCGTAACTTGGCATCTACCAGCAATCACCATAATCTTTTAGAAACATAAATAAGACAACATCACTCCCCTGCTTAGCCCTTCCACTGCTGCTGCACACCCCTCTCACTAGCTCACAGCCACATAAGGCCTGGCCACCACCCATCACAACCTCTTTAGGCTCATTTGTCCTCAGCTCCTTCACAGGACTCCCGCACCCAGCTCCTGCATCTTCTCAACACCCAGGTCTAAGTGCAAGCGCCTTCCCATGGACAGCTCCCCAGGGACATTCCAGTGTCAGTTAAGCTGATTCACCTCTCCACCTGCAACCCTCTCTCATTATATCACTCTGCTTTAGTTCTGGACGGTACTTTACTACTTAACACCTCAAATTATTTGTGCAGAAGCTTCCTTGTTTGTTGTGCCCCTTTCCCCACCCACTGACCAGCAGAAACTGCAGATAATCTCCAAAACCCCTTCATCTCTGTCTCCCACTCATTCAAGCAACAAATGTTTACTGAGCTTCTAATCAGGGTAAGCCACTGTGCCTTCAGCAGTGAACAGAATTGTAGTTAGCCCCTTCCTGGTGCAATTTACAGGCTAGCAGGGAGATAGACATTCATCAAAGTTGTCATAAAGAAATATCAAACTAAAACTACATGAAGTGCTCCCAAACAGCCCGGTGTTTGTTCCAAGAGCCTCAGGCTTGGCTGGAAGCAACGCTGAGCCTCCAGAAGTGATGGCTGAGCTCAGCTCCAGAGGACTCTACGGGGCAAAGACAAAACAAGCAGTGTGAGGGAAGAGCACACACGGAGGATGGTGCATACAAGTAGGGAGCCAGTGTGGCTGAAGGCCAGCGAACCAGAAAGACCTCAGTGCCAGAGAAGGAGAAGCTAAAGATTATGATCTTTACCCTGAGAGCAATAGGGAGCCACTGAAGCAGTTAAGAGATCTGCATTCTTTTTTTTTTTGAGACAGCCTCAAGCTGTCCCCCTGGGTAGAATGCCGTGGCATCACAGCTCACAGCAACCTCCAACTCCTGGGCTCAAGCGAGTCTCCTGCCTTAGCCTATCAAGTAGCTGAGACCACAGGTGCCCACCACAACGCCTGGCTACTTTTTTTTTTTTTTTGGTTGCAGCCATCATTGTTGTTTGGTGGGCCCAGGCTGGATTTGAACCTGCTACCTTAGGTGTATGTGGCTGGCACCTTAGCCACTTGAGCCACACTCATGGAATCTGAAAGCAGAGGTATAGGACAGTAGCTGGATGAAAGGAAGTCACTGAGATAAGGTCCAACTTTACAAGATACAAATTTGTGAGCCATCAACATTTAGAGGGTAAGTGAAGCTGGAGGCAGGGATGTGACTGCTGAGGAAGAAGTACAGGGCAAGTGGGACAGAGGACCCTGGAATGGAGCACACAGGAAGTCCAACATGACTTGTGTTTGAAAGAAGCCAAGCGTGAGAGTACGTTTGTGATGATTCCACCTACACATCATTCAAAACCAGGCAAAACCAATCACTGCTGTTAGAAAGCAGAGCAGGCAGAGGGATTAATGCCTAGGAAAGAACACAGGGGTTTTTGGAGGTCCTAGTCTAGTGGCATCTTAACCTGGGCACAGTTATATCCAGATGTGCTCATCTCACAGCTGTGGAAATTCAACCTATTCAAATTGAGTTTATAAACTTTTATGTTATACTTCAAGGAAAAGTTCAGGAAAGACAGTAATAGGAAGAATTCTGGTAAGAGGGAAAGACTGAAAATATAGCAGACAAAAGAAATAATGGAAAAGGCAAATGGAGACAGGTTCTAAAGCTCCGTAGAGAGGAAGGATACTCTTCTCTGTGTAACAGCCAAAGGCAGGAGGTGGCACATGTGCTCAGCAGTATAGCTGACTAGTCACTGGCTGCTGGAAAGCACCTGCTGAGAAGGGAGAGGAGTGGCAGAGCACAGAGGTGGTGTGAGACAGTTGTTTGGAGAAACTGCCAATGGCATGGAGGGTAGATTTGTCCCCAGGGTTCAAACACTCAGTGCTACATGGGAAATGCAGACAGCTGAATAATTAGCTTCTGCAGAACTAAGTTTTTGACAAAAGGGAATAATCAAAGGACAAAGGGGCCTTCTAGCTGAAACTTCTACCTTCTCATGCTGATGGAGAAAATCATAAACCTGCCCCAGTCTTCATGGGTACTGCCCTCAAGCAGACCTTCCAAGCCTCAGGAATCTGTATGTCACTTCTCCCCAACTTGCCACATAGCTGCTACATCCCCACCTTACCTTTGATCTCCATCTGACCTGTGGACATCTCTGCTCTCTACCTGGAATGCCTCACAGAAAAAGCAGACCCATCAGAGGACCTCCTCCAATTCCCACCAAATCATTAACATATACACACTGCACAACTCCAGTCCTCCTTCCTCCTTTGACAAGTGGAAGATTCACCCCAACACCATTCCTCTCTGGTTGTCTGGACTGAGCTTTTCTTTTTTTATATTGAATATAGTATATCAAAATCAGACTTCTGGATTACAAAAATATAAAGTTGCTTTTAATAACTACACAAGTATTTTGCCATAAAAGTGAAAATCACTACTTTTATTTTGAGACAAACTATTCTGATTATAAGAAACCTATAAAGTATTACACCTTCCTGCAGCATTACAGGTGCAGCTCTTCCTAGGAATCACTAAATGTAAATAACCCCCCTCTGTAGTAGCAGATCTAACAACCTCAGTTAAATATATTTCCAGATCTATCAGAATGTGTAGTATATAATTTTGCCACATATGGGGATAAAGGCACACTTTCTGGGAAAGAGGAAAATGAACAGGGAAGAAGATACATCTCTGCCTCTCCACCCTCTACCAAAAATAACCAATGAGTTGGAAGGGTCATGTGATTAATCTTTCCCGCACACAGAACAGGCGATTAACTGTGTCTGGGAACCAGATAAGATTCTCCAAGAAAGATGATCCAAGTGCCTTAGCTCAGGTGATGGATGTGCTAGGTCAGTGATGTGAAATATACAGAATCCGAAGCAACTTCTAGGTTTTACCAAACTACATTCGCAGTTCCTCTAACACACGCTGACTAGCACTTGATATAGACAGATGGGTAATGGTCAGAGAAACCAGCCCACCCTGAGGCAGGCCTAGAACAGAGGTGTTGAGGCCTTGGTCCTGAGCAGGCTGACCTCTGAGACACAGCACCAGAGCTGCATGCACACATGCATGTTCCAGAAACATTATCCAGCACCCAGTATCCGTCAGGCACGGGGTAGGCTCTGGAGGGGCTGATGATGAACAAAATAGACAGTTTACAGTAGAGGAGGGGAAGGTTCTGGTGCACAGCAGTGAGGCTATGACACAAGCATGCCCCTGGGACTAAGGCGGATGAACCAGAGACACCCTAACTAGTCTTAGCATGACAAAGACCACTTCTAGTAGACTCTACTTCTAAGATGAAACTCAAAGGATGAAACAAAGATGACACATGAACAACAGGAGGGAATAGCACATGTCTAGAGGTGACTTTGTGCTGAGCACTAGGAAATAGAAGTCCAGCCTACAGAAGCATGGGGCTGGTCAGCCAGGGCCTGTGAGCAACAGAAATGCATTATCTGGAGTTCACAGGGCTTTTTTGTAGTTCTTATTTTTGAGGAAATATAACCATTATAGTTACTAGACACCTAGGAAGTAGTAGTCTTCCTATGAAGATCAACGACTCAGATGTCTTCATATGAAGTTCTATAAAGTTAGGACTCTTTTTTTTTTAATGTAAGGTTTTCTTTTATTTAAAGATCATTCACAGAATACCATATCCATAGATTTACTTTGTCATATAGCTGAACGTGTTAAGTGTTTGAAATTCTATTCTTACACTTAAAATTAACTGGACTGCCCAGTTTAGATGAATTTGTTTTGTTCTTTATCTTTTCCACACTGAAGACGTGTGTAGGTCATCTGAAAGCATCAGGTTTGATTACAACCACATAATGCATGTTTTTCTTAAGTATAGGTATTATGCAAATGATTCTTATCTCAGAAACAGAGAAGCTGACAGGGAGAAGGAAGGAAAGGTTTGAGAGTTCTATAGATTACTAAGACCTTGTAACAAAGATACAGTAAGAGAAGCCAAGGATGACAGCTAGTGACCAACTATTACCTAAGCATACTATGCTGTGTAAGCCAGGCCACCCTGGGCCTTGCAGCTGTCACATTAGGTGGGCATTTTCCCCTAGGCTCTAGCAGCTAGCTGCCCCTGAACTGCTCCCAATGGGACATGCTGATGCTAAATTTTTTTTCCTTTGTTCACACACAGGCAGGCAAGCATAAAAGCCTAACCTCCTATATAACCAAGTAAGTGCTGAACACTACATAGGAACAGTAAAACTTTGTCTGAAGGATAAGGCAGCAAACCTAGACATTTATTGTCGTCTATAGTTAATTAAAGGTTCTTGACTGATCTGCATAATAAAATTTTCAATTCATTAAGTGAAGTAAAGTGCTAGATTCTAGGCCCATTTTCACTATGAATATAAGGGACAGAGGGAAACACAGTATCTCAGGTTACCTATACTAGGAAACAAACACAAAATACACAAACAGGGATTTGGAGAAAAGCAATGCCAGTGCTGCAAAGTTTGCCCAGCATAGTGGAAGCACCATCCCCTTCAATCCCCAAAGTGCCTCTACACCCAGCCAAGAAGAACTTCTTAACACCCCAGGAAAAGGAGTGAGCTAGATCCCAGGATCCCAAAAGAGCAGTAACAAAAATGCAGGAGCAAATCAGAGCATTCAGTTTACCTTCTCTGTGGACACCTCACCAATAACCCATAATGACCCTTTCAGGTTCCACTGTTTGAAATGCGAGCTTATTTTCCTGAATAGTCTGTTGGATTGGGGGGGGCAGTTTAACAGAGACAAGACTACCTATAAACAAGAATGGAAAGGAATCTGCAAAGATCAACAGATACTTTTATCTTTGTTTCGAAAATAAGGTGCCTCAAATTCTATATGTCAATCCCAGCAGAATAAAAACAAAATGCAATTCAATTTTTCAGTGACTTTAGGACTCTGTCTTAAGATAACAGGAAGGCATTAAAGGGGTGGACGTATGTTGAGACTGTCATAGGTCCCCAAAAATAAGAAGGCCAGGACCCATAAACATACAAGGAGGGAGAAGTACAGTAAATGCCCCAGTGGGGAATTAGGAAACCAAGTGGCACAGGAAATTAGCTCCTGAATGGGTTGACACTACACTTCTGGAACGGGGAACTCTCTTTGGCTCCCGCACTCCCTTATCCAACACAGTTTTCCCAAAACTGTGTATAGTCGCACTTGAAGTCCTCACCTCACTCAATGCATCTTTCTCCCTCAGACATCCACCTTGTCTCTGAGCCTGCGCCCAGTACAGCCCAAACAGCCAGTCTCCAGCAATAGTACTCATCCCCACGCCAATCTATCAGTGCTGGGTATGGGTTAGAAGCTTTGAGGAAGGGAGGAGGCAAAGGTTCTGGGTTGAACAGTATCTCTCCGAAACTGATTTCCACTTAGAACCTAAGAATATGACCTTATTTGGAAACAGAGTCTTTACAGACATTATTTGTTAAGTTAGATGAGGTCATAGATCAGGGTGGATCCTAAATACATCACCTGACAGCCTTACAAAAGAAAGGAGAGGGAGATTCAAATGAGCAATCACAGATCCATAGGAAAGAAGGCCATCTGCAGATTCAGCAGAGACTGGGTTGATGCATCTACTAGCCAAAGAATGCCAAGAATTGCTGGTAGCCACCAGAAGTTGGAAAGAGGCAAAGAATTCTCCTGTAGCACGGTGGTTCTCAACCTTCCTAATGCCGTGGCCCTTTAATACAGTTTCTGCGGGTCACAACCCACAGGCTGAGAACTGCTGCTCTAGAGCCTTTCCAAGGGAGCTTGACCCTTCTAATACCTTCAACTCAGAATTCTAGCCCCCGGAACTGTGAGAATATATTTCCACTGTCTCAAGACCCCTACTTTGTGGCACTTTGTTGCTACAGCAGCCCAGAGAAACTACAAGAAGGATATGGCCTGCTCTCAGCAATGTTTCCCTTCTACGGGTCGGGTCGTTGTCTGGGCTCTGCATACACAAGGCATGTTGTTCACTCTTTCGTGATGTTGAATGGGCTGTGTCTCTTTCACACTTCACCTGAGCCCTTTCACTCTGTGAAAACCTGGAGTGCACGTTTCACTTACATACTTTTACTCAACAGACTACATTTCATAGAAAAATCTTAATTTCCCCTTCCTTTTACAATACTCTCATTTTTTGCTTCCATTTCCAAAGGAAACAAAAATCCATAAACCATATCTAGTCTTCACCTCCCACACCAAAAAAGTTTCAGACACAGATACACTTCCGTCCTCAGCAGCGAAAGGAATGAGGTAAGAAGAGGTTTTGCAATTGGATCAACTAGAGTGAATGGGGTTTTTGTACACAGTACATATAATGTGGGGCATCCAGCCTGCTTCCGTCTATCACACACAGGCAGGCTTTGTCCTGATGATGTAGGAATGTTCCCTCACTGCATCTCTCAGGCACTAAGGACAGAGCCCTGCAACCTGACTGGCCGCAGCAGAAGATACGGATTAATTATTAACCAACTAAACTGTCTCATTTCCACTCCTCCCCATTCCTGCCTGTTCCCCTCTGATTTCATACCTTAAATTTTCATTCTATGACAGTATCCTTTCACATCATAGGCAAAGACATAATTTGGTAGAGCTAAGAGGTTTGAGGACCTTCTCAAAGTCATCAAGCTTGTAATAGACACAGGATAAGTTGAAACTTGTTTTGAGAGCATTCAATCTCTGAAATCTTGACTGTCCACACACCTCCAGTTTCCCGGGTCCATACACATTCTGTCCAACTTCCACCACTCCTTGCAATGCTCAGCCTACTTTTACCCCAAGCAGCAGCAGTTTCTACAAATTATACTATAGCACAAACACACCAGAATTCAAGTTCCAGCTCTCCCATCAACAGTGTGAATTCAAGAAACTGTTTAACCCTATGACTCAATTTCCTCAATTGTAAAAAAGAAATAATATCTGTATCTCTTGGGATTGCTCTGAAAATGAAATAAGACAATGCATGAAGATTTATAGTGCCTAAATAAATACTATCCTTTTTCTTTCTCCAATGTACCTGCCTGGTGAACACAGCAAATGACCACTGTTACCTGGCAGATGGCTTTATGAGCCTGCAGATAACAACTCAGCCTCCCAGATTCCATTCCCTTTCCTAATCGCATTCTGATGTCCTGTTGAGGACCACCTCTCCTTCTATGCAGCCACTCACAGGCCAATAAATCAGGGTGCTCCTCTATCATCCCCTATAAAAGCTGAGGTCCCCAGATCTTCTCTCTTACAACAAACAGTACCTGGTACAGTCAAAGGGCAAGAATCTAAGCTCAACCAAACAGTCTTTCTCTCCAAGTTCTCTGAATTGTGAAGAGAAAGTGAAAGATGACATAAAGGATTACAGTTCATTCATGGTCTCATGATGGCACCCAGGACAAGATTTAAGCAGTTCCTACTACCACGATCCTCTAGAGCAGTGATTTTCAACTGGTGTGCTGCAAGTTTTTAAAAATTACTTATTATTTTTGAAAAGTTCAAAGTACATTCTTTTTTTTAACTCTTCTTTTTAAATCAACATAATGTAAGTGTGCTGCAGAAATTGAACTACAGGTTCAAGTGTGCTATGAGATGATAAAGGTTGAAAAACACTGCTCTAGTGCTACTTGGTTCTTTCCACCTTCTCTTCCACGCCACATTCCTTTTCCCCTTGAATTAGCTCAGCGATTCTCAACCTGTGGGTCGAGACCACTTTGTAACAATGAAAATACATCACAGCATTAGCAAGGTTGAGAACCACTGAATTAGCTGGAATCCATTTCTGTTGCTGATTACCCAAGCAGCCTTAACTGACAAAGCTTTTTAAAAAGCTACCACCTTTCTCCTCCAACTCAGTTGTCCTTCTCCAAAGCCTGACTGGGATTAACAATCACATCACTTAGTAAGAGCATGCAGAAAAGGAAAGGTGGTTCTGGAAACTTGATTTCAAAAAGTGATCCATAAATCAGCATTGCCAGCCTCCCTGGGGGGCCTGTCAGAAATGCAAAGCCTCTAACTCCCTCCAGATCTACCAAATTAGAACTGGCATTTAGCAAGAGCTCCAGCATCACAGTAAAGTTGTGAAGCACTGATTCAGAGGTAAATGTGGTTCTTGACAAGTGCCTCATCAATGTCGCATACTTTATGTGAAAATGTTCTTTAATGTTCTTTGTTTGTAAACTATAAAACAAAACCTACTTGATTTATACCTCTCTCCAGCAGAAGACAGGGGCTGGCAGTACAACATAGTTTTTACACACAACGAGCCCACAGCTCTACTCAACTCCTGTCTCTATCACCAACAGTGTGACGTGAGATTGTGTTCTGAACTAAGCGCCAGGTTCCTATCTATAAAATGGGCCTGTAATTCCCCATCCCCTCAGATTACTACGTATGCAAATCGTACATTTCCATCATTCCTTCAACGCGGTAGATGTATGTCTCAGTGCTCCAGCTAAAACTGGCGCTGGTCCTGGATAAATGACCTAAGCAACTGGTGATCTACAGCCTTCCTCCCTCCCAACATGCAATTGTGAGCCTCCTTCCTCACAATTTACAACACAAAGCCTATTGATTAATGTTCAATTAGGTAGGAGCTTGGTGAAAGCTCCCAATGACAAACATGGTGTGATGATGTACTGGTAAAAGGTCTACTCAAAGTCCCAGAGTGACCAGTGGATTTTAAACACCATAGTATGAAAAGTTCAGTATGAAAAGTTCACAAATACAGTTTCAGCTTGAACACTGCAACTAATTTATAAGACCCTACCATTTGCCAAGTTTTGCTGTCATGACACAGATAAAGCCACAATTACCTGAAAAGCTTACTAAAGTCTGTTTTCCATCTATTCTACATTGTCTGTGCAGGGCCAAATCTCTCCATTTACTTCAACCAAAACAACATACTGTAAGAGACTGAATACAGAAGCAGGTATCTTTTGTTTAAGCTCTATACATTTAAAGAGCTTTGACAAAATGAATACTTTGCCCCTCTTCCTCTTAAGTGTCTTTTTAGAAAAGTTATTTTTCATTAAAATGTCATTTATGTTGGCATGTAATGAGTTTATCACTTTTACTTAAATGAGCTACTATTTTTGAAAAATGTTAGTTTTCATTTTCTATTACTGTAAATATCAAAGCCTCCAATTCACATAAACTTAAAGCTCTTTGGGGTCTTTAATGTTAATGTTTTGGGGGGTATTTTTTGAGACAGAGTTGTCACTTTGTCACCCTTGGTAGAGTGCTACAGCCTTGTATCTCACACCAAACTCAAACTCTTGGGCTCAAGCAATCCTCTTGCCTCAGTTTTTATTTTTAGTAGAGACAACTATTGCTCAGGTTGGTCCCAAATTCATGAGCTCAAGCAATCCACTGGCCTCAACCTCCCACAGCGCTAAGATTACAGAAGAAGCCACTGTGCCCCACCCAAACCCACTTTTTTTAAAAACAAAATATGTAAACTGTTAAGATGAACATTTATTTGAAGTTAGTAATTCCCATTATTAGACATTATTCTTCTAGATGTTTAAAAAACAAAAAAAGAGTCCCCAAAAGTTCTCCAAAATAATTCTAAAATTCAATTTTCGTACACAAGAGGGCTGAGAGCTGAACACTACAAGAAGTAACTGTCTATGCAGAAAGATGCTTTTTAATTAAAGGATTCAAAAGTGTCTCACTAATGTGTGTTCTTGTAAGACCTTGATTTCCACGAGGGGGATTAGGCACCTCTACCTGACATGGTTCCCCCTGACATGATGGGTCCCCCCATTCATGGAGAGAGGTAATGATCCTTCTGCTTGGTTAGGAATTCTTGTGCCCTCATAAAATGATCACGAAGTCCCAGAAATCATCAGATTTTAATTTGGCAGGTTTTGGCAGAGGTACAACTTTGAGAGAACCTCTGCTCAGCCCTCTTCTACATGTCCTGGAATACAAAAATATAAATGAAAAGACTGTTTAGGTACTAGGGCCTGAATGCTGCCAAAGGAAGAGGGCTAAGAGGGCATTTGTTCTGTTTGAGGCCACTACTCCCCACATGCTTTCAGTATGTGGAAACACAACAGAGCAGGATTACCTCCTCACAAATCTCCTTTAGAAAATGCCAAAAGGTAACAAAGATTAGGAAGACTCAGATACTCGAGCTAGTAGGCCCAGTCCACTTAATCTTAGCTTAGCTCTGTCTTCCAATAGCTTTACTTACAGCAGTCATCACTGTAAGCAAGCTCACTGCTTTAGGAGTGAGGAATGAATGCCAAACCTTTTGCTTCTACCAACATCCTCAGTCCTGGAATTGAAGATAGTGGCAACCTGGGAGGTCCTTCTGGCAGCCCAAGCAGGCTCATGACCTTGACAGGCCCTTCCTAGATTTCCCAACCTTCTTCCAGTACCTGGCTCTCAAAGATGCCAGAGCTGTTGCTCCTCACTACAGTCTCTGCATGAGCCCCAGGCCACCTCAATGGTAACAGGTCACAGTGAAGTCTCACTTGTAAGGTCCTACCCAGCTAGACTTCTCCCCTTGGCAGTGGGCTTTCATAGTCTCTGAAGGAGAGTTCACTCGGTTCCCAAACCCTCTGAATTGGCCAATAAGGCCTCATCCCCTCTAGCCAATAGCACCATGAAAAGCCTGGCTGCCACGCCAGTTTTCTCAGGTGTGCTTCTCATTCACAGAAGTAACTAGTACACCTCATCTTCTCGGGCTAACTTTAGGTGCTGGAAATTGGGAGATGGTCAGAACTGAGATGGGGAGTTTTACTTGGAGAAGCCCTAGCATGTGCCTGAGTCTTAAGCCCCTTGTGGTCAAATTCTCCATACCAAAATGCCCAGCCTCAGAAGATATTCAGGCCAAGTGCTTGTGCATTCCACCATAGGCACTGCGGTGTTGTGCACTTCTGAGAATGGAAGTGACCTTGAAGCCAGGCTCCTCAACCAGAACAGCAGTGTGTGGCTACTGCTGCCATTTGTGTGGCATCTCAGTGGCATACCCTAACTCATGTCCAAATGCTCCCATACCCGGGGCTCAAGCAGCAGCCAGTATATCCTGCATATGCTATTGCCAATCATTTGCTTCAGTAGAAACAGGGGTAACTTCCTCGAGGGTTCTGAAGTCAACTTTTTAGGTTGATGAGAGGAAGTTCAGACTCTGAGCAAGATTCTCCAACTAAAATGGGGCCTACTTTTCTCCTTTCTGGAATAAAGTCAAACTTTTAAAAAATCTATTCTTTTACTGGCAAGTGAGGATTTTACATCACTTTTGATGCCTTCCTGTGTGCATCCTTGCCACCAGCTAGCTACAAAAGACTGCAGCAACCCAGATGACTGCTGAGCATAAGAGAACCCTGATGACAGTCCTAGCCACTCTGCCAGCATCTCACTGCCACCCTCAGACCACTTTTCCTCCTTGGGGCTCCAAATGTCTGGGCTCTGTACCTTCTTCTCCCCCTTTCCTTCCTTCATCACTGCCCACACTTGCCCCATCGCCTACACATCAGAATTTCTAGGTTCTTTGATTTTTCTCACAATAAACCTAAGTCAGTGGCTAATGATTTCGACTCTGGGTTTTAATGAGCTATAGGAAAGAAAGATGTTTTCATTCTGTCCTGGGGAAAATTGCTCTTTGCATGATTTGTCCTAATGACTACAAATGGAGAAAAGACAAAAGAAGCTCTGTCTGATTTTTCTTTAACTAGAAATCACAAAGACCATGAACTTAGGTCCAGAGAAGGGAAAACAAAAATGATCAAGGGAGTGATGCCAAATTTCATTCTGAGTCTGAGAAAGAGAAGTGCACGTATTACAAAGGCGTCAGAGGTCCACCTCTGGAGCTATCCTTTAGCTAATCCTCTCCCTTTGCTGGGACAGTGACATTGCTGGGTATAGCCTCTGCTCTGCCACCTGCTATGTGATTGTGGCTGATTTCAGACTGATCTGCAAACATGTGAATAATAATGTCTACAAACACTTTGCTGGGGGTAATTAAAGAATATAATAAATGTGAGAGTACCTATCAGACTGCTCACAGCATAGCTGAGGCTAAATATTAGTTATCTTATTTCCTTTATTTCAATTAGTGCATGACCCATTCATTCATTTGCTAAGGATGTCATTTCACAGGCAGAGGCTTCCAAAGACCTGCTGATTTAATCTCCCTGTAATTAAGGCTCCTTCTCTGTTCAAAGTCAAATGTTCTTTTATACCTATGAGTCTGACTGCTCCTCTGGCTTCTACCCATGTGTTCTTCCCTCTTGACCTTCTATTCAGAGGATTGCTTTATAAAAAAATCTGACTTTAAGGAGATTGCCTCAGTTTGCCCTCTACTGCTTTTTTTCTTGTTCTTCAACCCCACATACAGAAAGGCCTGAGCAATAAGATCAAATGATTTGCTTCAGCCCTGGCCCCTATATGAATTCCACATGTAAGGCCTAAGCTTATCTTAGCTATCTAGTAAATGTGTGACATGCACATGCATTGAGAATCCTAATAGTTTGATGGGTAGAACACTAGACTTATGGTAAAAAGCCCAAGTTCAAATTCTTGATACGGCACTCATGAGCTATATAACCCTAATTCACTTACTCTCATCAGCCTCTGTTAACTCAGCTACGAGGCAGAGGTTGTGCAGTTGCTTACTCCTACCTCAAACCAGGGTCAACACTTCTGTGCTCATTCCTCCTCAGAAAGGACGAGCACTGACAGGGAGACTGAAAAGAAAAAAATCTCGGGACACAACAGGATACTCAGAGAGAACTGAAGCACAAGAAATATAATGCAATGTAAGAAAATTCATTCTTCCTTGCATACTCTGCCTTCCCCATCCCGTCCTCATGGCTGATTCTGCTGGATCTGTCCTTCACAGCTGACCAGGGAATTCCTCCTGCTCTGAGGTCAGAAAGGAACCAGCTGGGGGAGGGAATGCCAAAGGAAGCACAAAGGCATTAACACAGTGAGAAACTGGCTTCTTCCTTCCATTGATGGAGTAATGAGAGCCAAATGGACAAAATCCATGTTAAGGCCCAGGAAAAAAAAAGAACAAAGGCTGGAAGTTCAAACCACCTTCAGGAAGAGAAAAAAGAAATGCCTGAAGGTCACATGGGGCCCAGCCTAGCCATTAAAGAAAGTAAAGAGACAGAAACGGGGCCTTGGAGAATGAACAGAAATGAGGAGTTACTAGAAGGACTGTCCTAATGATGCTGGGAGCAGGAGCAGCCACAGTAGTTGGCAGTTCAAAAAGTGAGGGATTTGAGATTCTGGCTCTATTTTTAAAACTGGTAAAAAAAAAAAAAAAAAAAAAAAAAAAAAACTACATAAAACGTTCTATCTTAACTACCATTAGTGTATAGTTCAGTGGTTTAACACAAGTTATAGGACTTTTTTCATCTTACAAACCTCAAACTCTATCCCCATTCAATAGCACCCGTTCCCCCTCTCCTCCCAGCCCCCAGCAACTACCATTCTACTTTCTTGTCTCTATAAATTTAACTCAAACTGTTCGGCAAACAGAATAAGCATATACAGGGGAGACAAATCTGTGGGGCAGGTTCACTGGGCAACCAACAGTGCAACAGTAGCTGCTTCTTATAGCCACAGTAGTGTACAGAGATGACAAATCTGAGATTGGATAGGATTTGATAATTACAATTTAGTATTTGCATGGATAGAAATCACTGCCACTCCACTCTCAGAAAGGACCAGGGAATGGTTACCACAAATTATACAAGCTTTTCAATGTTCAGGCTTTTGACCTTGTAGCACTGGCACTGGTGGCTGATCCAGTGTTATTTTGAAAATGTATGCAATTAATGGCTAACATCAAATTTGGCCAGTGGCCTCAGCAAATACCCCTAACTTCCAGGTACCCTGGATGGAAATATGCACAGGACTGATCTAGAAAAGCAGAACACATGAACGCTTTTTTATTAGCTGGCCCTGTGAATCCAATCCTCAATGCTGCATTCCCTATGTGAGGATGTATCACATGAACTCCTTTTCCTTACATCAGTGGCAATTTTAAGCTTGAATCAAAGTATATACCAACATGAAAAGGAAAATACTAGGCCTAAATATTCAGTCTCACCAACCAAAATACAGAAGACTCGCCAAGGGCACCCAAGTTAGAAAAGGAGAGAACAGGGTCAGGAGGAGAGAAAAGAGAACATCTGTCATTATGCCAAGGTTTCCAAATTGCCCCCGGATTCCAAATAGGGTAGTCGCCTGGAAACCAATGTAGCACAGAGAAAAGGGAGAGTTGGTCAGGCTCTATTTAGGAGCAGCCCCAGCCTTACCACTTGGGCCATGTAAAGCCAGAAAAAAGAAAAAATACCACACATACACATGAGCTTCACCTCCTAACTGCATACAGGAACTAGACCCACTTAGGACAGAGGCCACTGAAATGTCCTTTACTTTACAGAGTCAATCCTCCTCACTGCGTAGAGAAGTCAAGTCAGGGAAGGAAGAAGCCCAGAGCCTGAGAAATCAACCTTTGGCAGTGGGAGAAATGGTGAGAAGTCACATGCTCCCCCTGGAAACCAAGGGTTTTCCTTTCTCTTGTTTCCTAGCTATGCACAGAAATAATGTACAATTTTATGATGTATGTGAAGCAGAGATAACCAGACTGCATATTCAACTAGAAAATTCTGGATTTAGGCAATGACCAAATAAAGATGAACAAATACCCAACGTATATAAGATACATGTTGTCTTATTAAGTGAAAGGGGGGAAAACTAAGTAAGAAATGAGCACAACTCCAAAGGCTCAAACAAAAACCCAGAAGACAAAAAAAATTTATGCTAGAATCACAACAACACTTAGAATCAAGTTTGCACAGAAACTATCATAAAACCATAATCCCCAGATAAGAAGACTTTCAGGAACTAATATTTAAGGAAAAGGCTTTGGAAAAAACAGTAGAAATGTACAGAGCAACAAATATGGCTCTAAAAAAAGTTTTAGTATCTCAGTGAAGATAGGAATAATGAGAAAGAAAAACAGAATGGCAGGAGATCTAAAAACCACATTGTAAGGTCTCAGATAGCAGAAGAAAACGAGACAAGTAGACTGAATTTTAATAACCAATGGTTTACATAAAAAGAAAATGACGCTCCTAAGAAATAAGAAAAGAGATGGGACAAAGATGCTTTTGCCACCATCTGAAGGTGGTCCAAGAACGAGAACTCAAAAGCCAGACAAAGGTAAGAATTAAAGGAAGAACGTGAGGCAGAGGGGAGTTTCATCCTCACTGACCCACAAAGGGTGCATGCTTAGGAAAAACACCAGGGGCAGCCTCAGTTTAAAATACTCAAAGGGGATTCTCCATCTAGAAAAATGGTGAAACAAGGGGAAAACTTACCACAGTGATGTAAGTCCAAACCCCCAAAACATTCCAGAAGAAGAGGCAGAGACAGGATCCACAGTGGCTGAAGGGCTACAAAAGCCTTAGGATCCTGCTGGATGGGAGAAATGCAGAAAAAAGTAGGTTTATATTATTGAGAATTTAGGATCACAAAGTTGTCGAAGAACTACCTAATATAAATGCAGGGTCCCAGCTCAGAATATGGACCTACATACATCTGGAATTTATATATGAAGGACCAAAGAGATGAGAAAACCTGAGAAACCATGGAAAGGAAAATCCAGGATATCTGCCTAACTTTTTCCAAGAGACAAGAATCCTAATATCTCGGTGGCACCTGTGGCTCAGTGAGTAGGGCACCAGCCCCATGTACTGGAGGTGGCGGGTTTAAACCCGGCCCTGGCCAAAAAAAAAGAATCCTAATTATCTTCATTAGCCTTCAATAAGAACTTCATCCAAAGTTACAGGTGTTAAGATGACTGAACTCAGTTTTTCACCGATTTTCCAGTCTCTACGAGTACTGAAAGAGCACAAATAGGAGTCAGTTTCATGTCCTACTCTACCACATACCTGCTGTGTAACCTTCACCTAAGAGGTTAAGAATGGAATTATGTAGATAATAAAGGTTACCTTATTAGGTAGTCTAAGGACTAACTAAATTAATAAGTGAGAAGTACTTAAAATAATGCCTGGCAAATTTCAAGGACTCTACAGAGACTAGCTATCACTATCACTGTTTTATTTATTGCATCTATGACCTCCTTCCTCTGCTATATTCTATAACTGCTCAGAGTACTGAGTATAGATTTCAAGATCATTTTTAAGCTTGAGGAACTTCACTTTCTTTGAGAGGCATGACAACATATTAGGGGATGTAGACATCAAATAGCTGCCATCTTTGTATCTGTATAGAATGTGTTTTTCTGTATGTCAATCTGGGGACAGTGCTGAATTAGTTATGTCTATATAGCTCCCTGGAACTTTGGGGGAATGGAATGAGGTTAGAATTACCCAGCTTGGTAATAATTATCTAAAGTTCCTATGTCATCTTCAGCAGAAATCACTAACGTGAGAAATGGAGTCCTGCAGACTATGCAGGACTGCACTGTGAGGGACTAAATAAAACAGGAAGAGAACAGAAAAGTGAAAATGCTTTCAACATATTCAGGGATTTTAGGCTGTCTATAGAAAACAAGGGCTGATGTAGAATAAAGGCCATTAGCAGGACGTATTTTAAAGGGGAAGAATACAATTGGAAGAATTTCAAATGGCTATGGTATCGGCCGGGTTCTTTCTCCCCTTCAGAACTATATACACCAATTATAATGCCTGCTGGCCTATAAATCCTACTAACAGGAACTGGCCCAGCTTTAAGGGTAGGCCTCGGTGGCCACGGGCCATAGGACTACTTATGAGACTAAGTACAGACATCTAATCCAAGAGCTTAACTGCGACCTTTGCTGTAGCTTACAACAATAGTAACAATAAAATCAGGTTCTCTTTCAGAAACCTAACCAATACTGAGAACAGGTACTTTGCTGTGAGAGGAGGCTGAGGGGTCACAATGTGCAAACAGACTATAGAGGTCATGAGTGATCTCAGCAATCTAAGTCATGAAGAAGCAGACTCTAAAGGATTTAAAACAGAAGCTCAAAGGTAGAAAAAGGATAGACACAGGAAGGAAAAACAAGCCAGATGGCAGGAAGAGGTAAAAGACACAAAGAAACGAGAGATGCCACAAGAGACCCCACTGTGGGAGAGACCGCTCCCTGGCAAAGACCATGGCTTGTCTCTGCACTGCCTTAGTTCCTCACGGGTCTAGTCCATGTGTCCTTACAACATAATCCCTTTTTCTTAAAACGCTCTGCATGAATCGCTGTTCCGTCCAACAAAAAAATCCCTCACTAAAATAGTTACTTCAACTCCTCTTCAGGATTAAGTTTTCCCAGGAGGTTCCCTGGTGCTGAAACAGACAGATTCCTGGCAAATCTACCCCCACCAGACACGTCTAGACATACCCGAGGCCTGCTTCCCAACATAACAGGGGTATCTTATCCCTAGGCACACGAGCATTATAGACATTATAATCTCCCTAGAGATTATAAACATCTCAAAGGCCTACAAAAATGTTTGAGATCTGAAAAAAGATTTACTGGATGCAAAATATGAAAAGAAAATTGCAAATTCAAAGTTAATAAATAATAAACATCTACAACTAGATATTCAAATGAAACTTAACTCACAAAGTTTCATATACACTAAATTATGTGGGATGTGTGGGTGATTTTTTTTAATGTTTGATATGACATAGTAAAGGCCTCCAAAGTTGAAAGAGCTTAAGGTCTTCAAACTAGTCTGACAGCAGTGAACATGCTGGGCCTAAGCTAGATCCTGCCCACCCCAGCCCTTTCATGAGCACATACTTTAAATACTCAAATCCTGCCTCCCAAATTTAAACATACTATTATTTTAGCACTTCTGATATTAGGAAATCTATTATTTTTTCTTAGTTAAGTATTTTAAATAAGTGATACCAAGTAACTTCTATTAGGCATCTTACTAGTTTTACCAAAAAAAAAAAAATGTCAATCATGATAACAAATGATCCTGTATATTTAAGGGACCTGACTTTTGACATCTGTAAAAATAAATCAAAAAATGGTCAAATTTACTGTTTCCTTCTGCAAGAACTCCTCAAATGTCACAGACCTTAACATTTTCTTCCATTTCATCAGATCCTCAAGCTAAGAAAAATAAGAGGTGGCACACAAGTTATATAAACTTAAATCTCATACCCTGATAGTGTTAAAAACAAAAACCAAACCTAATTCTTTCCTAAAGTCACTGTTGATTGAGTAGTTACAGCTTTAATCTTTTATGTATGGACAAGCTCCATCTGTTCTCTGTAACCATGGTCTGTCTGGCTATGGTCCTTTCCATCTCCTCACTTTCACTGAACTCCCACACCTCTTATGCCTCCTACCTACACCACCTATCTTCACCCCTACACTACACCCCTTCTGTAAAAACAGTCTCAAAGTTGTGATCTCCCCCTGTCAAATCTGAAGGCCATTCCTCACATTCCTCTCTGACTCCTGGTTTATATAAATCTCCCTGGCCCCCAATCCCTGCACATTCTCACTTCTGCTCTGGCCTTGTGGAGTCCATTTATCATTTCTTTGATGCCTACGTTCAAAATACAGGTATCCTCCAAAGGCATGTCCTGTCTCCATTCCTTAGCTCTACTGACTGCTTACAATCACTACTTCCATGATTATAATGCCACATTCTCCTATCACCAGTCTTTTATCCCCAGCTGCGTAGTGGAAAATTTCCCCATCATCCTACAATCGACTGGAACCATTATGTTACCATATTCAGAAATTCCTGTAAAAAGCAACTTCTCCCTCAATAAATCTCTTCCGTAAAGAATTTCAAAGCCAATTCTCCCCCTCCCCAACACACACACACTTCAATGTTTTTCTCTCCCTGTGCTTGTCTTTTCTTTTCAGCATTTAAATGCAAAACAAGAATCTCAACATACCTTAAGAGAAAACAGCATTTAGCCATGTCTTCTCCAGCTGGGATGTATATACCAGTACCACCCTTTTATCCCCCATCCAGGCTTCTCAAAGACTGACTTCCCCTGCCTCACTTCCCATTCATGTCTCAATCCACTGCCACAATGATGTTCCAATCAACATCTGCTTTCTTGTGACCAATCCAAGGACATTTTTTGTTCTTGATCACACTGGATGCTACTGGCCACATGCCTTGGCTCCTTCTGACTCCATAGCCTCTGTTACACTCTCACTGTATAAGCCATATTCTCAGCCTCCTTGGTCCATCACTGTTCCTCCTTAAACTTTACTGGCATACTCCAGAGGGCTCCATCTCCAACAGTTTCAACCATCTCACCCACTGGTTCTGATCTCTGGCTATTAAAGAAAACCCTTGTTAGGAGTGTGATTCAACTGTGCAGAATGCCTCCAGAGGGCACTCAAACACCTGCTCAGAAACCTGGATGGGATCTTCACACTAACATCTCAGAACCCAAAATGAATTGCATTGTGAATTACTACCTCTAACTGATTGCCTAGCATCATGAAAATCTATACAACCTGTATTGTACAGGTTCCCTGATTATAATTCTGAGTCTAGTAGGGCCTTATCACACGGCCATAATACTATTATAATGCGAAGATGCAGTGGTAAGTTATTAGATATTGATCAACTGAGATACCGATCATGTTTTCTAGCTGATGCCTGGTACTCTGAATCAATGAAATATTCTTAAACCCTATTAGGCTCAATCTTAAATGTATATGAACTACACATCCTAACCTGATTCTGAAAGGCAGAGGGCATTAATATTTACTCTGCATAAGGGTTCTAATTATTTTTATGAATTGTTTTATTGTTAACTTAAGTGTCAGAATTCATCTTCTTTTGGATAGAGGTCTGGCCTGGCTATAAAAGCTTCCTTACAAGTTATCACAATATCATAGAAGGAACACATAACAAAATAAGATGTGGAAATAAGCTATGATTATTTTATGAACTTGCAAGGGTATGAAAAATAAATGAGCTCTAGAATAGCTTTACTGAATTTCTTACATCAGGTGACACATGATACTGCATATTCCAGAGCATACAAATGTTTTAATATTAAAAGCAGTACAAATTATGCTTTTTAAAAATTAAACTCTGAATGCTTCTGCTACATCTCCAAAATTAAAGTTTAAAAGAATAAAAAAAAAAAAAACACCCTCTCTTCAAGTTTCTTACAAATGAATATCTACCATAGCCACTGGTTATCCATCTTAGGAATCTCCCATGGGAATCGGCCGTGACCTACGCTAAAGGACTTCAATTTGCAAAATTAGTTTTACTCCTAATCTCTTTATCACATCTTGGGCCATTTAAAACTGCTGCCTCGGCCCATTCCCCCCCTCCCCCCCACCGTTTAGGCCAGGGCTGGGTTTGAACCCACCACCTCCCGTATATGGGACCAGCACCCTACTCCTTTGAGCCATAAGTGCCACCCCTTCTGCGCATTCCTGAAACTTCCTCCCAACTTCCAGGATACCAGGCCCAGAGTATGCTCACCTGCATTCCCTCTGACCATCACTGCTAAGCCAATGGCCCCTTGACAGTGAACCAAATAGCAGTTAGCGTGGAATCTAAGCTGAACCAACCAGCCTATCCTCCCTAAGAACTCAGAATTGAGAAGGGGAAAGACTGGGTCTATGAAGTGAGCTGGCAGGCACTACGTGTGTTAAATATGGCAGACCAAGGCCAGTGAGAGAGAAGCAGAAGTACACAGCAAAGTAAGCAGGAGGGGTAGGGGAAATGAAGGCAGAGATCACAGAACTGACCGCTGCCAACTTCCCAGAGGCTGGGCCTTAGCCAGAAACAACTTTGGACTCCCTGGTGTAATCCTCAGTATGCCCCCTGCACTCAAGTCATTTCAAATAGATTTTATTTCTTTCAAGCAAATGCTCTGATTAAGATACTCATTTTCCTTCCTAACAACTCCTTCCAGCACCTCTGTAGGCATGCCCTCCCCCTCACCTGTCCTTCGCTACACCCTGCCTTGTGTGTCTTCTCATCCTGCTCTGCATGTTCTCATCCATTTCTAGCCAGAGCAAGGACACAAATATTCCTAAATCTCTAGCCATCCTGTCACTGGTCAGGTGAGCACTTACATATGGATAAAGGGCCAGGGCACCCCTCTGCCTATTTTCTGGCCTGCCTCTACATAGAAAGGACTAGTTCATCACCATCAACAGCAACTTCCCCATGAGTCACACTCTTGACAAGAGTATGCCTCACAATAGGACCACTAATGCCAGAAAAAACTCCATCACTTGCTCACACAGGCAGACTCTAGCCTGATAGACCCCAAAGACAATCACAGTATTACTCAAAGTCAGTCTTAAATAATTCCACAGGGGGCAGCGCCTGTGGCTCAAGGAGTAGGGCATCGACCCCCTTATGCGGAGGTGGTAGGTTCAAACCCAGCCCCAGCCAAAAACTGCAGGGGAAAAAAAAAAATTCCACACAAAAAGTATCAACAGCCTAAGTTAGATAGATATGTATACCCCAATCTTAAATAATTTACAGACATACAATTATATTGCAAGAAAAATTACCTTGCCGAAATAATGATCTTAATAATGGAGGTCTATACAGTATTTGGTCTTCTGCATAGTAAAGCAGATGTGTACTATAAAAGCATTCTGGGCAAATCCCTTCAGAAAGAAGCTACATGTCCTATTAAGTCCTTCAAACCCAGCATGTCTATTAATGTACACAGATATGATTTAATAAAAAAAAAAAAACCAGCATGTCTAAAACTTCGTCTGTTACCTCCCACTAAAGCCCACCATATTCCTTTCTTAATTCATTTTCTAATGCTTATAACAAAATACCTGGAACTGGGTAATTTTAAAGAAAAGTAATTTTCTAGTTACATAGGCTGAGAAGTCAGAGGCGAGGGGCTGCATTTGGTAAGGGCCTTCTTGCTGGTGGGGACTCTAAGGAGTCAGTCCCAGGGCTGCTCAGGGCATCAGATGGTGAGGAGCTGAGACTGCTAACATGGTAGCTCAGGTCTCTCTTCCTCTTCTCACAAAACCCCAGTCCCCTCCCACATTCACCCATTAATACATGAGTGGCAGAGTCCTCCTGATCCAATCACCTTGTTAAGACCCCACTTCTCAATACTGCCACACTGAAGATTAAAATTTTACCATGAGTTTTGGAGCAAATATTCAAACCATAGCAATTCCCAACTATAATTAATGGGTCTACCCCCAATGGCCTAAGCCAGAAACCTAGAAATCAGCCACTCTCCTCCCATTCACAAACAACTGTTCCCAAATGAACATATACTGTGAACCTCTCCACTCATTTCATCTACACTGTCTTGACTAAACTGAAGCCACCGTTATCTTCCCTTGTAATACCACAAAAGCCTCCAGGATTTCTTCCCCATCCATTATCCACTCTAATGTTATCTTTCTAAAATGCAAACTGGATTGTTCTTACCCTGCTTCAAGTTTTTCAAAGGGTCCCACTTATTTTCAGTGTAATTTCCAAATTTATTCACATGGCTCTCAAAAAAAGTATACACATCTATTTGCCATGCAGTTAATGTATCACGCCAGATATACTTTGCTAGATCAAATGTTCCAATATATATGTAACACTGGTACATATTATCTTGGTAAATAAATATAAAGGCAGATTATTTAATCATCCAACATCCTGCTACCCAAAATGTATGCTGAAGATTTTCATCTAAATTCCTCTAGACATTTTTTCTATGCATAGTTTTTACTGGAAAGTTGTCGGGTTTTCTATTTAACTAAGACTTTTAATCATATCAGGTACCGAAATGTGTATCCTAATTTTCTTCTACTTAACGCTATCATAAGAATTTTAATATATTTTCATCATAAACATTTTAGTGGCAATATGCTACCAGTGGATATATCATAACCATCTGCAAACTGTACCCTTAAACATAATTCTGCAATATACATCTTTTTCGCATAAAGCTCTTCTCTGTATTTAAAAATATTCCTTTGATGGTTCCTAGATGCATGAAAAAACACAATTTTAAGACTTTTGATACATATGGCCAACATAAGAGTGTGCCATTTTTACCACCTTCCTTTAAGTACTAGGTGCTATCATTTTTTAGCCTAAATTTAGGTTGTTATGAATTTAGGTGAGAAATTATAACATATTTATTACAAAAGTAAATGCTTACAGTAAAAAAACCGAGAAACAATCAAAAACATAAGAAATAAAAATTCAGTCTCTCTTAAGCTTTCCCCCTAGAAGTAATCATATTAAATGTTTACCATGTATTCTTGTACAGCTTTTCTATTTTTATTCAGAACATACACATACACAATTATTGTTTTGTATCTTACAAAAAAATAGGATTAAGTTTGCTTTTTGGGCTTAATAGTATATCCTAGACAGCCATGCAAGCTTGTCACTCCATACAAATCTCTCTTTTTAAAATCTACATGATACCCCACAGTCTAGAGATAACAAATATTTACTGTGTTTATATTCAATTTTTCCTCATTATAAACAACAGTGCAATAGGTCATTCATATATTAACTTGTATCCTCCAATGATGGTATCAGGGAGTAGACGGTATCATGCTAGAGTACATGCAAGAGCAAACCATGTTTTCATTTTGATAACTATCTGCCAAAACTGCCATCTAAAAAGGCTGAACCAGTTTTATGCTTCTAACAACATTCAGGTTTACCATTTACCATTTTGAATTTTTGCATGATGCCTTCCCCACTCCCCCACAAAAAAATCTGCTTGTTTCAATTTCTATTTCCCTTATCCTGAGTGAGGGTGAAATCCTCTTCACTCTTTTGACACTTTCATTTCTCTGAGAACTACTCAGATCCTTATTTCTTAATTGTGTCTATTCCATTTATCCTTTATACATGTTTCAGAAGTTTCCCAGTCTGTCACTTTGTAATGTCTTTTATCTCACAGAAACATCAACTTTGATTATGGTCAAATGTATCAATCATTTCCTTTACAACTTTAAGGTTTTGGCCTATGTGGATAGCCTTCAAAAAACCATACTCTCAATATATCCTCCTACCTAATGAATTCTCTTATATTTTCTTCTAATACTTTTATGGGTCTTTTTTTTCAAGTTAGTTCCTCAATTCATTTGAATACGGTGACATACGACATTTCCTTCCAAATACAGAGCCTAGCAGTGTCCAGTATTTTTTCTTTTCTGCTGCACACTGGAAGATAACAGTTGTCTTAGGCCTCACGGTAAATACAAAAACACTAATGAAAGCTGATGAGCAAAAAAAACCAGTCCATGCATACTTTGTAATATTCACCACCACAAATAAGCAAAAAAAAGTCCTCACAAAATCAGCAAGCAACCAGCATGCTGCTGCAGGTTGGACGCCCCTGGACACTATAATGAACAATAATTTCCCAACTGTTGCAAAATACCAACTTTATCACATAGTAAATGCATATGTACATTTAGTCTGTTACTCTATTCTACTTTGCTCCATGCATCAGTCTGTATATTTTTGTGTTCACCATTTATGTTACCATAGCATTATAGCATGCTTTGATTTCTGGTATAGCAAATATCCCACCACTATTTTTCCATCAGAAAAATGTTTTGGCCAGTCTAGAACATTTACTACAACCGAAGAATATTAGAGGCAATTTATCAAGTGTCCAAAAATAATTTCCACTGGGATTTCAACTGTAATTACATTGACAGTATAGTTTAATTTGGAGAGTACTGTAATCTTTATAATGATCTCTTCCCCTCCAAGAACATATAATGTTGCCCATTTACTTAGGTTAGTTTTTAAATCATGTAGGTAAGTTTTTACTTTTCTTTATAAAGCTTTGATACATTTATGTCTTATTCTTAAATGTTTTCTGGTTTTGTTGCTATTGAGAATGTAAAAGTAAAATGGAGAAGTAACTACCAATTACTTGATCTAGTGAATTATACAACTTTTCAAATATGTAACAAGTTACATTTCTATCCAGTGAACTATTTATATCCTATAACCACTCGGGTGTAGATGTTCATTTTCTCTTCAATGATTTGTTAGAGTTCTTTACAAACTGAAGACACTCCACTCTTTGCTTATCATTTGTCACAAGTATTTTCCTACTCTGCGGTTTGGCTTTTATACTTCAAGGTTTTCTCTTTTCTTCTTAAAGTTTTAATTTTTTTATATAGTCTAATACATAGTTTTTTTTATTATTTTCTCCAGTGTTTCTTTTTTTTTTTTTTTTTGAGACGGAGACTCAAGCTATCCCCCTGGGTAGAGTGCCATGGCATTACAGCTCATAGCAACCTCCAACTCCTGGGCTCAAGCGAGTCTCCTGCCTCAGCCTCCCAAGTAGCTGGGACCACAGGCACCGGCCACAACGCCCGGCTATTTTTTGGTTGCAGCCATCATTGTTGTTTGGCGGGCCTGGGCTGGGGATTCGAACCCGTCACCGTAGGTGTACGTGGCTGGCGCCTTAGCCGATTGAGCCACAGGTGCCGAGCCCTCCAGTGTTTCTTATAGCAGCAACTAGTGACAGATTTGAGTGGTATTAGGTTCCTCGCAAGATAGAGATTATTTTCCTCACTTAAAAAATTCCAATTTAAGTACATCTGACTGCAAAACTTGTTCTCTGTTCACTTTATCAGACATAATTCCTCTTTCTAGATGTTTAATATTTACTTTCATTTTCTTTAGACTTAGGGACATTCATGATTTATCATTTACTACATTTCCAAGTAAAAAACACAGCAGTAAGTTGACCTGCTCAAGGGACTGTAACAAACTGGTCAACATATGAAGGTGGTCAACATAAGGAACTAGGCCTACTGTACTGATATGTACATGTGGTGTATGTCCAGTCTATGAAAATTAGGTCAATTTAAGGAGGCGATCAATGTAGGAAGGTGGTCAGCTATGGAGGTTCTAGTGTAGTTTATCTCTGGGGTGCTGAAGAGGTTCCAGTGAAGTGTTTGTACAGCCAGTATGACACTTTTAATGAATGTGGCTCTACAGTATGTTGAAATTTATCTGTCTCACCTTACTACCCATCATTACCTTGACATGTTTATCCCTAAATGGACATCTCCATAAAATTTAGATATCACAGCAGGAACATGGCCTGTCTTTCCATTCATGATATTCTTTCAAACCTCTCATGATACTTCATGGTCATTCCATGAAGATGACACCTGATTTAATCAGGTTCTGCCTCTATGTTTCACGTTTTTGCTACAACATGGTTAAGAGCTGGCTTTTTGTGTGCCTGTGTTTTTTTCCATTTTAGTTTCTGCTAGGTTATTTCTGATATTCAGAAAGCCACTAATTTTATGCACACAATGTACCCAGTCACTTCACCAATTTTTTTTTTTTTGCTAGGGCTGGGTTTGAACCTACTACCTCTGGCATATGGGGCCGGCGCCCTACTCCTTTGAGCCACAGGCGCCACCCGATTCACCAATTTTTTTGTCTAATGATTTTTCTATTATTCTTGATTTTCTAGTCAATAACATCTATAAATATCTCCTTTCCTGCTATTTTAGATCCTGACTTCACTCTTACTTTATAAGTTATTGCTTTTATAAACTTACAAAAATCATGTTAAATAATGTGAAATGTTTAATTTTCTGATGCTTTTCTGTTAAGTACAGTGTGGACAACTAGTTTAACACTTATATGTACTTTTTATATTAAAAAGTACCTTTTTTCTTCCTACTTTTTAAAAATAAATGAGGTGTTTTTTTAAAATCAAACATCTATTTTTACATTAGTGTAGTTGATAGTGTGAACTTACTGCGAATTCCAAAGGAAAAGATGCTCTCTTCTCGACAGCCCTTGCAAATGGCCTACCTGGAATTCCCAACTTCTGCTCTCCATGCCCTTCCACCTGCACATTCTGCATGTGGCAGGGACTAAAGGGTTTAAAAATGCAAATCTGATTATGTCACCCCATCCTGCTTAAAACCCAACCCTTATAACGGTTTCTAATTTCACTCAAAATAAAACACAAACATCTTAACCTGCCCTACAAGATCCTATAGGATCTGGCCAAGCCACATATCCTCTTACCCCTGTACTGTCATTCTTTCAGTTCCTAAATTGGAAAGGCTTCTTCCATCTTCAGTGACTTTCCTCATGCTGTTCCTCTGCCTGGAAAATTACAACCCCCACGTCACTCCCCAGTCCCCCCACCATTCACTCAACACTAATGCCTACTCTCCCTTTAAATCTCAGCTTAAAACTTATTTTTACAGGGCGGCACCTGTGGCTCAGTGGGTAGGGCGCCGACCCCATATACTGAGGGTGGTGGGTTCAAACCCGGCCCCAGCCAAACTACAACAAAAAAAGTAGCCGGGCATTGTGGCGGGTGCCTGAGGTCCCAGCTACTCAGAGGCTAAGGCAAGAGAATCGCCTATGCCCAGGAGTCGGAGGTTGCTGTGAGCAGTGTGATGCCATGGCACTCTACCAAGGGCGTTACAGTGAGATTCTGTCTCTACAAAAAAAAAAAACTTATTTTTACAGAAATGTCTTTCCTGGGCCTCTTCTCCTTAATCTAAAATGTGGTCCTCTTTTTATATTTGCTCATGCCCGGTGCTTCTTCATTTTCATAGTAGATACCACAGTTTGTGATTACACTTGTAGTTGTGTGACTATATTTAATTTCTGATCCACTCCTTGAAAATTATACACTCCAACAGAATGGGGACAAGTTAATTTTGTTAGCTACACTACAGGCAATCATATAGCTGAATAAAAGAAAAATATCTACAAAGCCCCTAACTGTATATCTTACACTCTAACATACTTCCCATTATGTCATTTGATCAATATTTAAATTGCTAAAACTTTCTGGTACTGCCTACAAATTCAATAAAAAACTCCACTTTCCCTGAAGGACATGGAAGTCAACCTGAATCTACTGCTAACACAGGAAGTTTAAATACCTTATACCCCTAGAAAATAAAGTTTTGCTTACATATTATAATCAGAGTTTTAACTAGTGTTCAATTTGCTGATAAATTCACTCACAGTCAACTAATTTATATGCCTTATTTTTTAAGACATGCAAAAACACAAGGAAAAATGTATTTGCAAAATATTCTCTAAGACTAATGTACTGTCATTTGATAAAGATAACAATCACAAATTAAGAATTGACTACAGTATATGATACATACATCTGCTAAAAAACAAATTATATTGCAAATAAACAATTTTTTGATCACAAAGGCTAATAATACCAATCTTTATAAACTACATTCTATCAAGTACATGCACATCAGTGAACTTAAGAAACAGAGAGAGCAGGTATTACTACTGTTTACAGAAAAGAAAACTAAGGCACAGAATGATTAAGTGTCCTCTGAAGGTCATCCAATGACTCCTAAGTTATAGTCCTAACTATAATATAGGTGGCAGCTCCCACATGTAAATTTCTTAACAGAAGAGAACTTTCCTGATAAACGCTTAGTCTCTATAATTAGTGAAGATCTGCACTCCCTTCCTAAAACTTCATCTCACCAGAGAACAACCACCATCAAAAATGTAGTTTTAAAATCAAAACTTAAATTGCCATCCATCTGGGAAATGGTAAAATAAACTACGACATACAGAAACTAAAAAACATGATGTAGCATTTCTTAAAAAATGAGTCAATGCACATGCCAAAATTTAGAATACAATGGTACTTGTTAAAACAGTGAGAGATGACATAAGTACACCCTAGTAAAGTATTTTTCAAGATCTTGAAAAATCTACACACCACACAGGTAATTGTTCTTATCTCTGGAGACAAGGGTTGATAGCCAGAGTTTTGCCAACTCCATGATGTGTTCCTTTTTGCAAAGAACACATACTACCCTACTAATTTTAAATTTTAAATTAACCTGTGTACTGAACTAGGTTATTTTTCTGCTCTAAAAAAGCTATGTATCTCTAAGCAGGAGCCCTCTCTAAAAAAGAAGACAAAATACTTAAAAACAATCCTGTTAAAACAATAATCTGTCTGAATACCACATAACATCCCATTCCAATTGCTTGGAAGTATTTTTTCAGTATCTGGTCTCCTTTGCTGCACTAACACAATCAATAAACAAATCATCAACTAGAACAGTACAAAGCAGGCTCCTATAGAGATTTAGTTGTTGGAGTTCAGCAAGAAGGTTTCACAAAGGGGCTGAGTTTTGAGGGAAATCAGAGGTGATTTGACAGATTAATCGGGATGGGAAAATGTCTGGGAGGGGAATATACTGAGTTTAACATAAGCAGGGGCAGTAAGAAACACTAAGTCAAGTCCTGAAAAAGAGCAGAATTTCTTTGGATGTTGGAGTTGAGAGGGAACTCGACGGCGCTGCCCGCCAGTTTACCTGGGTGAGAATCCGACCCTTGTTGTGGTCAAACAATGGAGGCGTCCAGTGGCAGCAGCCTCCTGCGCTGGGTGCGCGAAGGATTCCTCATCACCTGAGTTGGATGTTCGTCTGCCTCTGCCGGGACGGAAGGAGCTATAAAAAACACAACATCACACTATGCAGGGAAGCTTCTCCGCAGCACAACCCGGCTCCCCGATCCCACGGCGCGGCCATTACCGTCTCTCCGGGGACCCGCCTGGAAAGGTTCCAAGGCGCGGCTCCACGGGCTTCGAAAGCTGTTGTGCTCCCCCTTCCCTCGGCTCCAACAACAATGGAGCCCAGATCGGGAGTCCGGCTCCCGCGGGGCTTCCGCCCCGCCTCGCCCCTGCCCGCTGCCCATCCTTCGCCTCGCGCCCGGCCGCCATCTGTGACCCCCCCCCAGCCCCGCTCCCCAGCACTGCGGGCCCACGGCCGCCCTCCAGAGGCCCGGGGGGCAGCTGCGCTCTCCGGGGCCTGCCTGGCGGCCGGCCACAAAAAATCGTACTGACCTTCCCTCCTGATCCCCAAGGGCCCGCCCTGGCTCAAGGCCCATCCTAAGTGACGGGTTGTTTTTCTTTTCTTTAATCCACTCAACCTCCTTCCACCCCCCAGCCCGCTCCCCTGCCCATTGCACCGTCTTCATCTAGTAAAGAAATAAAAGCGACTACAGCTTGGCTGCCGAGAACTCACTCCAAGTGCGGGGTGCAAGCTCCCCAGGCCGCGAGCTCCGTGCACCCACCTCCCGCTCCTCCAGGGACACCTCACAGGTGCGCCTCCAAGCAGCGCGCGCGCGCTCCGCACACCCAGACGCCTCCGGGGGACAGCGCGCGTGCGCACGCACGAGGCCGGCGAGCCCCGGGGGAGCTAGGGCCGCACGCATGCGCGCCGCCCGGCCCGCGCCCCCGCCTCCGCCCCCAACCCTCATCCCAGGCCAGGCCCGGGCACCACCCCTTACCCCCAGCGCCTAGCGCGCGCGCTCCCGCTAGCCTCCCTCGCTCCTCCCTCGCCCCCCACCCGGGCTCGCGTTACCCAGGGCAACCGCAGTGCGGCCGCACCTGAGCTGTGCGCCTGCGTCCCACCGGCCAGACCCTCCCTTCCCCTCGGTGTTATCCTACGCCCTGCTACAGCTGGGGGGAGGGGGGCGTTGCCCCCTCCCCGCCTAGTGAGTATCGATCGCCCCGCACGCTCCGCCCCGCAGATACAGACCCGCCGCCGCGCCGGCGCCTCGGCCGCCTGCCGCCCGCCAGCCGGGTCAGCGCCGCCAGGCCCAGTCGCCGGCCCGCTCCCAGGGTGCACCGCGGCCAGCGCTCGGGTGGGAGCCGGCGAGATGCGCTGGGCGGGCGGCGCCCACTGACCTCCCTCGGCGGCCCGGCCAGGGCAGGGCCGGAGCCGAGCCAGCCCCGCCCGCCGCAGCCCCGCCCATGGGCCGCGGACCCCCGCTGCAGCCCGCCGGGAGGAGCGCGCAGAGGCGGGGAGCCGCTTGAAGGACTGCGACGGCCGCGCCCGCAGGTGAGGCGGGGCCCAGGTGTGCCTAGTCCAGCCGGCC
Organism: Galagoides demidoff; assembly: GCA_963574575.1. NCBI lineage: Eukaryota > Metazoa > Chordata > Mammalia > Primates > Galagidae > Galagoides > Galagoides demidoff. Next base: position 8,303 of record CAUYQV010030968.1, on the reverse strand, counting down.
CCGCTCACCTGGAGGCGCCTGGCGGGGACTAGAGTTCGTGTAAAGGACTTTAAAAGCCCTCCCTGCAAGGGGCGGCGGTCCTGCCCGCCCCGCCCCCAGGAGAGACTCTAGCTGTAGGGGTGAGCAGGGGCGTCTTTTGCCGAGACAAGTTTAGGGAAGACGAAGTAGGAAGAAGGAGGGTCAAAGTGAGGCGTAGGGACCCCCTTACCTGCTGCCTGCAGGGTCTTCCAGCCCCATTTGGGGAGGGGGCGCCTTTGCCAGGGCTCCAGTCTAGGGCGCGGACTAGCCTCAGCGCGCACCCCCGCCAATGTGATGAGAGGAGAAGCCGGTCCAGGGGCTTCACCTGCCAGCCCCGGGGTGGGATCGCACGGAGAAGAATCCGCATTGCAGGTGCACCGGGAGCGCCCTAGGGCCTAGCCCAGCTTTGTCTGGAATGCTGTGTAAAAGAGGCTGTCTGAATCCACATCGCCTTATTAAATGCTGTGTCCATCCTGTGGACGTTAGAGACCCTTCCTAATAAGCAATATTGTCTCCAGTTCTGGTAACCCTTTACGTAAGTACACTATCTTACAGTGCTTTTCTGTAGCTTTGATGTGGGCTTTAGTTTGCCCTAAATATTAGCTTGTGATTCACGAAATGGAGCATACATGCAGCAGAGCTGCAGAGTTGGCTTCTACAGTGAGTTCCTCTGGTTTGTCTTAGGTTTCATGCTGACCTGTATTTTTTTTTATTTCAAGCTTTAGTATTTACCACTAACTATCTGGTCCACTTAGGTGGCCTAAGAGAAAATACAACCATGTTCTGTAACTTAGGTTGTAGTAATGGATTTTTTTGTTTGTGTGTTTGTTTTGAGACAGAGTCCACTTGGTCACCCTTGGTAGAGTGCCATAACGTCATAGCTCACAGCAACCTCAAACTCTAAGGTTCAAGTGATCCTTCTGCCTCAGCTTCCCAAGTAGTTGGGACTACAGGCGCCCACCACTATGCCCGGCTATTTTTTAGAGACAGGGTTCACTCTGGCTCAGGGTCTCCAACCTGTGAGCTCAGGCAATCCACCCGCTTTGCGCAGTAATGAGTTTTATAGCAGAATACAAGCCACCAAGCTGCAATACTGCAATACTGGTATGTATTACACATTTCCGGAAACCTGTAAGAGTGTTACAACTAGAATTGCCATTTTTTAATTTTTAAGTTTGAAATTTTTTTTTTTTTTTCGAGACAGTCTCACTTTGTCACCCTCAGTAGAGTGCTGTGGCGTCACAGCTCACAGCAATCTCCAGCTCTTGGGCTTAGGCAATTCTCTTGCCTCAGCCTCTGGATAGCTGGGACTACAGGTGCCCACCACAACGCCCAGCTATTTTTGTTGTTGTTGTTGCAGTTTGGCTGGGTCCAGGTTCAAACCCGCCACCCTCGGTATATGGGGCTGGCACCCTACTCACTGAGTCACAGGCACCGCCAAGTTTGAAATTTCTTTAAAGAGCTTTGTTATTGTTTTGTTAAATGATTTTATTTGCACAGTCAAGAAGTTCCTAGCATTTTCTTGCCATTGAATTGTTAGGAAAAAGATACCGACATTAAAATGATTTTTACCTACAAAGATATTTTGGAATTTTCTTTGGATAACTGTTCGTCCTATGTGAAATATGTTTGGAAGGCTTTAAGACGTGTGGTGATATATACATATATGTATATGAATGTGTATATATGTGGGTTTTTATACACATACACACTAATGGAAAACCTTTCATCTTATGCATCTTAAAATTACTCAGTAAATTTAGTTATGTTTAAAATCTAAAGTACAAGACAATTATTCATGTGTATCAGATTTTTACTGTAATATTTAAATACATTAGTCTAACAAACGAGTTTTTGGGAAGTTAGATATTTTTGTTAACTTTTAAAAAGCAAATGAATCCTTTTTACTTAACAACAGAGCGTTCATGGTGGGTTCTTGACTCTTTCATCTGTCATATGTTGGTTAAATTGATGTTAACAACATTACCTAGTCAGTTGGTTGCATTTGCACCAATACTGATATTAATAATTGTTGGTGTTTTTAAGACATACAGCATATTCTCATATTTCTAGTAAGAAAAAGCATGGATCTGTTTTCTTCTATATGGAACGAGGTCAGCCATAAATAGTTCCCAAACTTAGTGGGCACATGTTTGGTAATTGAGATTAATTACATCTACTGAATTTACTAAATTGCATATCCTTCAAGGGCACCAACTAGGTACCTTTATATACTTTGCATACCAAGATTATAGATAAATGTTTGAGTCACATTGAAGTTCCAGACTAGTTAGGTAGACACTAGCTAAATGACACCAGTTTTCACATCTTTAGCTTTGCTGTTCAGCCTGCAAAAAGATTTGGGCAGGGAAGTAGGTATGTCCTAATTGTTTTTGAATATTTGAAGGTCTATCATGAAGCAAAGGGGTTTTATCAGGTTTCACTTGGATATAGATGCAAAGGTTATGATTAGAACTTACAGTAGCAGAAAGAAGGGGCTGTTCCTTCCCTGGGGGCTTTCTCATAAGCCGGTTCCCCACTTAGGATGCCTGGCTGCTAGGAGGTATCACCAGGCTCCAGGAGGGTCCTTCTGAGGAGACCACCTAGAGGTTTCTGTGTCCGCTGAATTGGAGGATTTCTGCATTTCCTTTCTAGCTCTGGCTCTGTGGTTCCTTCTTCTTTTTTTTTTCTCTTCCTCCTCTTATGCTGGCTTCTATAGTTGTGATCATAGCAAAATTCCCAGATACCTACACAAAGATTTATACTGAGTCAGAGACCAGCCTGGTATCAGAGGTGATTCTAATCCTACTTTGCATTTGTATGGGGCACTACAGGTTATAAAGCATTCTCATATTCAATGTGTTGTTTTAAAAAGAGTTTTTAATTACAAGTAATTTGTATTTTTTCCTTTGACTTTTATTTTCTATAATAAACATTTATCAAGAGGACAGGTGCCCTTTTCTAGGAAGGCAGGCAGAGGAACCTTTGTTTTAGAATCTCTTTTTAAAAATGGGACAATGTCAGTCATTCTCTTGAGAGACAGCAAGTGATGAAGGTGAACTGGATTTTTCTCAGCTGAAAATACTGTTTAGATAGATGATACTACTTAAGAGTTGATACTTATGCTTGCTGTGAGTGTGTGTTTCTGTTTATTTCATTACTCATGACTCAGATTTCATAGCAGAAAAGTCCAGTCATAGCCACCTACAGTAAGTTGTATTGAATGTTTTTTTTCAATTTGTCTGCATAATTTTTAGATATATGCTGACAGCTAAGGGTAAAACAAAGCCGAGAAGTAGAATTACAGTAAACTGAAAAGATGAGGTGAATTGGAGCTTTATGTTTGAAGAAGAAAAAGATGTGCCCTATTTGTGCTAAGCCAATCTGGGAAACGATGATTTTTATCAACTACGGGAATAATGATCCATCCATTATAACCAGCATTAGTCCACTGAGAGTCAATCGCAGCACTTGTATTAAGTGGGTCAGTGAGGTTAGCACTCTAGTCTGTGGCCAAGAAGCAGAGCTGAGTTTTCTGTGAACACCAATATGCCCAGCACATAAGGACTGATGTGGAACAAGACAGCTATGAGGCCAGCTGAGTTAAACCAGAGTCTGACCTCTCCAATTTAAGAAGTCAAAGAAAAGAATAATTTTGAATTTATATATATATATGTGTTTAATTTAAAAAAAATTTTTTTAAATAGTTTCTTTCTTTTGTTGTTTAGCAGATGAGTTTGTCTCATGCTTTTGTGTCTTGTACCCATCCACTGAATTTGGGTGTGATAAGTGACAAAGACTCTCAAGCCTTATTTGAACAAGGAACACATCATTTATTTATACTATACATGAAGGGAAAAGAGAAGAACATTAAATTTTTCAGGCCAACCAAAAAGTAAACCTTAGAAATATTTATCCCTTCAGAAAAAAACAGAGGTGCTACTTTAAATATTATTACCAGGACAACAAATTATCAATTAAAGCAATTAGTTAGAAAGCAGCCTGTATAAAGCTTAAAGATTACCTTTTATTTCCTTTCATTTCATTTTATTTTATTTATTTTGGGGACAAAATCTCACTCTGTTGCCCTGGGTAAAGTGCTGTGGCATCATAGCTCACAGCAACCTCAAACTCCTAGGCTCAAGCCATCCTCTTGCCTCAGCCTCCCAAGTAGCTGGGACTATAGGTGCCTGCCACCACACCTGGCTAATTTTTCTATTTTTATTAGAGACAGGATTTTTGTCTTGCTCAGGCTGGTCTCAAACTCCTGAGCTCAATGGATCCACCTGCCTTGCCTCCCACAGTGGTAGGATTATAGGTATGAGCCACCTTGCCTGGTCTTTAGCCCATTTTCTAATGTAGCATTGCTTAAACATTACTGCTACATATAGATTATAATTCCCAGTATTATTATAATACTGGCTTTTAAAGTTTCACATTTTCCCTAGAAATCTGCAGCATTATACTCTGAAAGGGCCATCTTTGGTGTAACATAAAGCATACATCAAAACACTGGTTTTCCAAGATAAAGTTTCATCTGTGTCATAGCATAACCCCGGGGTCTCCATATTTTTCTAATGATTCCTAGTCTAATTTTTTTAATACTGAATGAGGGTAGGCAGTTAGGCTCCTGCCAGAACCTGTATCAAACCAGGTGAAGGCACTGGTGTTATTTCTCCCTCAGTGGCTAGAGGAGTGGGAGAACAGATACACTTTCTATCATCTTGAGTCTGAAACTCAAGTGTAAAGGAGATTAGCCATAGAGGAAAACTGAGTTTATTTAGAAGCTGTTAAGCAGTTGGGATAAGTGTCTTCCTACAGAAGTAGCTGAGAGTCCCTGGCACATTAGTAGCCTTCAGAACTGTAGAGTCCCTTCCAGGAAGTGCAGTGTGAACCTAGTCATGCAGGCTTCTTGCACCAGCGAATGAAATCTGTTGACATCCATTATCAGTGCTTTCCAGTGACAGGACACAGCTTCATCTCTCACTTATGTTCAGCCATTGGATGAGTCTCAGAAGCCTGCTCGATTTTTTAGGCTGAAGTCCCATATTTTTGTTTGCTAAAACGCTCACATTTACAAACCTGTAAGTAAGGCATCCAGCCATCTTGGTCCAGTTTCTGCAAAATCCTAGCTAGGATTTGGACATGCCACAATTCCATTTGGACATTTTACCATCTCTTCTGATTCTGGCTAAAACAGTGAAGGCATTAATGAATGTGTAGGGCTTTACAGCTTTATGTACAAACCAACTTGTAAACTGTGGATTCCTATTATAAATAGACACACTTAATGTACCAAATCAGGAAATAAAATATTTCAGAAGTCTTTATAACAGTCGTTGTTGTCAGCCTTAGCACATGAGTCTCTTTTAAACCCATTGAAATTACTAAACATTCACATGAAAACCCATTTTTCTCATTTAAACAAAAGTAATTAAACATATTAACATTTACAAATGCCCCTCTCCAGTAAGTAAGCTACTGTCTTTGTCTTAATGGTTCTTTTCTACCACATGAGCCAGACAAGTAGAGCTACACTGAAAAATTTAGTGTGTACTACCCATGTCTGTTTATAGCTGGCATCCCTTCCCATCCATGTGAACTAGGCCAGAGGACACAGGAGCTAGATGAGGAAGTTAAATCCTATGGAGCTACCAAGGGTCTATCTGGGGAATGCCAAGGATGGTCTGGCTGCCAAGACTCCCTGTCAGTCTTCAGAGGCTCCTTTACCATGAGGGGCTGACCTGGGACAAGATCAGCATGGGAAAGAGCTGCCACAAGGGACTGGTCAGTGTGAGAAAAATGACTAGCCATCCATAGCCTTGGCTGTGTTATTCCGCAAAGAAAGTACATTTCTACAGCAGCTCCAACACCGGATAACTGCGGACCGTTAGAAATGAGTTCCTCCACTGTTTTCATGATTGTCCCTAGTCATGAGAGTCAGGAAAAAGAGAAGGAAAAGTAGGATTTCATAGTCCAGTGAGGGCAATAAGTTTCATCTTCTGGACAGAATATACAAACAAAAACCAATTTCCTTTTCTGTGAACCCCTAGTCTTTTCAATTAGACACAAGTTTGTATTGATTTTCCTTCCTGTAATCTGCTGCTCCCATGCACACACACAGTTATTATAGTCAGTAAATGGCAATATGTAGTATATTACTCAGAGATTTAAAATTGTGGTTTTTAAATATCAAACATATCAGATATCCCAATACATCTATATTTTACTGTCTTAATTTGAGCTTTATATTCAAAGAGACTCATAGGTCATCCTTCGGGATTATCTGGTAACAAGGTATGTGTGTTCCATTTGAATTTTAATTTCTTTAGAAGTCTTTAGGTAAATATAGATTGTTAACTAACATTATTTTACTGATCCAAAGGCAATTAGGAATTTTAGAAAACATAAAATCTACATTAAGGAATAATGCAATTGTTATTTTGAATTATTAGAGAAACATAACATCTTGAAACATTACTCAGTTAATAGAAGTAGCTGTCTGTCCATAATATATAAGATTGTCTGAGATTTTTAAAAATCAATTTATAAAGATACTAGTTTCAGTTACTGCTCCTTTAATTATACACTCATGTTTATATTTATATACTCTATGGTATATGTAGTTATTGATCTGATCTGTAAGGCATGTGTAAAGAATTTAGGAAGTTCCATTTAATTTTCATGAAAAAATTCTTTGCTTGGGGTGGCTTAAAAAGGTAGGACACTGGCTCCATATGCCGGAGGTGGTGGGTTCAAACCCAGCCGTGGCCAAAAACTGCAAAAAAATTTAAAAAACCAACAACAACAACAAAAAAGAAAAAATCCTTTGCTTTTTTGGTATGAATTAGTATATGTAGGGTTGTCTCTTACCCCAACCCCCAAATATTATCTCCATAAGGTCAGGATTTTTGTCTGTTTTATTCATTAGTATATTCCAAATGCCCCCCTTAGTGCCTGGTTCAAAGATGCTCAAAAGTGCTTTATTGAAAGAATGAACTGTAATATTTTATATTAACCCCACCCCCGGGAAGATATATCCTTTTTTTTTTTTTTTTTTTTTTTTTGAGACAGAGTCTCAATATACTGTCATCCTCAGTCGAGTGCTATGGCGTCACAGCTCACAGCAACCTCAAACTCTTGGGCTTAGGCAAATCTCTTGCCTCAGCCTCCCAAGTAGCTGGGACTACAGGCACCTGCCACAATGCCCAGCTATTTTTTTTGTTGTTGAAGTTGTCATTGTTGTTTAGCTGGCCCAGGCCAGATTCAAACCCACTTGCTTCGGTGTATGTGGCAGGTACCCTAACACTGAGCGACAGGTGCTGAGTCAAATATATCTTTCTCTTATACTACTGCAGACATAAAACAATGTATGAAAACATTTGCCTTAAGAATACTAAGAAGAGGGGCGGCGCCTGTGGCTCAAAGGAGTACAGCACCAGCCCCATATGCCAGAGGTGGTGAGTTCAAACCCAGCCAAAAAAATAGCCAGGCATCATGGCAGGCTCCTGTAGTCCCAGCTACTTGGAAGGCTGAGGTAAAAGAATCGGCTAAGCCCAAGAGCTGGAGGTTGCTATGAGGTGTGATGCCACGCACTCTACCGAGGGTGATAAAATGAGACTCTGTCTCTAAAAAAATTAATTTTAAAATAAAATGAATACTAACAAGAGAATACTAAGAGAACACTAATAATTATAGTCTTCCATTTTATACTGGAATACACTCATTCTTAGTAAAGAGGTTTTTTTTTTTTTTTAAGATTAGAAAGCTGTCCAATTTGTTCCTGTTATCTTTAAACTTTAGGGATTTTGTAACTTGAGCAATTGTTTTTATTTTGGAAGAAATTGTTTTCAAATAGAAAATCACTAATTTACCAGCTCAACATTACTTTAAGTTCTCCAATATTTGTGCAAATTACAAATTTTAAATTATGACCCTTGTTGCAAACTATACCTTTCTGGTGACCATGGAAACTATACTTTCAAAAGTTTTTAAGAAAACTTAAAGTACTAGGATATATAAAATGTTAGGACCTTTAACATCATTTCGTAAATTTCTCAATAGTTTTTAAAATCCTCATAGGGTTGGCTCAGCGCCTGTGGCTCAGTCGGCTAAGGTGCCAGCCACGTACACCAAAGGTGGCAGGTTTGAATCCCCAGCCCGGGCCCGCCAAACAACAAGGATGGCTGCAACCAAAAAATGGCCGGGCGTTGTGGCGGGCGCCTGTGGTCCCAGCTACTTGGGAGGCGGAGGCAGGAGACTCGCTTGAGCCCAGGAGTTGGAGG
>CAUYQV010030967.1:0-22090 GCA_963574575.1 Galagoides demidoff | reverse complement strand
AATGCAATCATGGGGTACAGTGTGGTGTTTTCATATACAATTTGAAATATTTTCATCAAACTAGTTAACATAGCCTTCATGTCCTTTTCTTAGTTATTGAGTTAAAACGTTCATACTCTGCTTTTAGAAAGATTCACTTGTACCCTTGTAAGATAAACCATAAAGGTGATATTTTGAAATGTATTCCAGACTAAGGATGCATATTCCAGACTAAGCACTGCAATAAGTATTATTGCAGGTTTGTTGTGGTTCATTACTACAAAATTGTCATGAATCTCAGCCTGAGATTGCTCACTCAACATACCTGTATTGACAGATCATGTGTCAGGCACTATTAAAATAACTGAGGTGACCTTTAAGAATAATACACTTGTGGCCATGAACAGTGACATCAGGAGAATACAATTGCTGAGGTGTCCAAAAGAAACCCAATGCTTAGAAATGCAAATATAAAGCTAAGAAATGTTTTTTTTAATCATCTTCTGTTTCTTTTGATATGATTGTTATTTTACTCTAACAAACGTAATTTTTCCTTTAATGCCAGTGACATGATTTTTATTCATTGATATCCTTAGTTGGGTTAGTTTTATTAGGTTGTATATAATGTCAAAAGCACCATGCTTCAGTTTTGCTGTCTCATAGTATGAGACAGTTTTTGCAATACAGTAGCACCCCTGTAAGCTCACCACCCAAGAGACTGTAACAAACCGCTCAACATACGGAGGTGGTCACAGAAAGAACTAAGCCAGTTATACTGATATATACATGTGGTATGTGTTCAGCTTATGAAAATCAGGCCAATTTAAGGAGGTGGTCCATGTAGAGAGATGGTTAACTATGGAAGTTCTACTTTACGCATTTTAAAAATTATTCCATAATATAATAGTTGAAATACATGTATTCAGGAACACTATCATGTCTCTCTTTAGCCTCTAGACCCCATTTATGTTTTCTAAGTATCAGACAGTTGTTGGAGGTCTGTGTGTTTAAAGAGTGAAAGTTTATGCACCACTTACTGCTGAGGACACTGGAGAGAACAGATAACTAAAAGCTTGGCAATTTACTTTTCACAGAAAAGTGAACACTACAATGACTAACACAAAATGTCAGCATTCCTTAAGAATATAGTTTTAAATTACCAAGAATCTCCTGACACACAAACCCACTGGCAATATTTTAAAAGGTGTGTATTTGCTTAATTTTATAATCCAACTGTAGATCAAAAATATTTTTTAATTTGTCAGTGTATAAGCACTATTATTGTTTTATCAGACCGAAATTAAGGAATATTCCATGAAGTGGAATTCTTCTTGAATTCTTCAAAGAAGAATCTGATGAACTCTTTCTAAAAATCAATTATTTAAGACTAAGTATGTTAATATTTATTTTAAAAGGCAAAGAAGTAGAAGTAATTAAGAAGTCAATGTATTTACGCTTATATCCATATGCATATGAGAAATATCCGTATGCATATTTTCATTGTCATATAATTTTGTTGTAAAAATATCTGGTCAATCAAGATTAGAAATAATAATATACAGTTACGTCAATGATATATAAACAAGTAATACAAAAATACTAGGTTGTTTTGAAACCTGAAAACGTATCTACAATTCCAATGTAGTGTGAATAACTCTACACAACTCTTGATAGAATAACTCTTGCTTTATCTAGGTCATGGGTGGGTAATACTTAGGGGATGGGAGTGGCTTTACATATGTACCCGTATTTAAATTCAGCACAACTGGAATTTGGAACTGAATAATTCTTTGTTGTGGGGAGCTATTCTGTGCTTTTCAAAATGGTTAGCAGCATCCGTACCTGCTAGATGCCATTAGGCCTCCCCCTAGTGAGCTTTGGAATCCAAAACATCTCCAGATGTTGCCAAATGTGCCCTTGGAGTAAAATAACTTCTTGTTGAGAGCCAGGGTTGAGAGACTTTGGACCATTTTGCTCACTGGAACCCATTATACCATTAAGTCTCATTCGACAGTTATTCTTCAGGAAACCTAGTTTATTTTCTTTCTGTTAGCCTATTCTGACTTTGGCATTATTTCTCTTAACTTCAAACCAGGTAAAAAAGAATACAACTTTTTAAAAATTTTATTGTATCTCAATAAATTACGACATCCCATGTTACTCACCAGTCAAAAGCATTTAGATCCATAAGGAAATTAAACTAAAAACAAATTCAGAAGCACAATAAGTGAAGCTAAAATGGAAATACAAATATACACTAAATAAGAGACAAAACTTCTATGTAAACCATATGCCCCTGCGATCTGGCAGCAAATCATTTGATTTCATAATGAAGATTAAGGAAACAAATGATCAAGGGTTTGGTTACTAGGCGTGGAGTCAGAAACCTGAGAATGTGAGTTCCTTCCCAGTCTTGCGTCTCGTGCTGCACCTGGCCCGGTCTTGAAATCCCCATTTGGCAAAACACAGCACCTTTTTGTCTGGATGAGGCTCAGAAGGACATGTCCATTGGTTTTCTTTGTTTGTTTGTTTTTTAATCTTTAGTACTTTCCCATTTCCGTTTCTAATTGTATTGTTGTCTGACCATTCCATGCTACTGCCACATATTTCTTTTAGGTTTATTAGTGTTTTCATCTTATTTGAGAAAGTAACATTCTGTAATCTGATGACTTGAGGGAAACACTTAATATGTTAGTCCTAGCACTATGTGCAGGGGAGGCAGGTGGATTGCTTAAGCTTAGGAGTTCAAGACCAGCCTGAGCAAGAGTGCGACCCTGTCTCTACCTAAACAAAATTCAAAAAACTAGCTGGGTGTTGTGTGGGAGCCTGTAATCTCAGCTATTCAGGTGGCTGAGGCAAGAGGATTGCTTGAGCCCAGGAGTTTGAGGTTGCTGTGAGCTATGATGCCACGACATTATACCCAGAGTGACACTACTCTGCCACAAAAAAAAAAAAAAAAAGGAGACTTGCTATGGTCTGAATGTTTGTATCTGTCACATATTTGTGTCTGTATTTGTTGAAATTCTCACATCAATGTGAGGATGTTAGGAGGTGGGCCTCTTGAGGTGTGATTAGGTCATGAGAGTGAAGCCACCCTGAATGGGATTAATACATTGATAAAACAGCCCCAAGTAAACCTATCGCCTGTGTGAGGACACAATGAGAAGGTGTCATTTCTGAAAAACAGACCAGGTGTTCACCACACACGGAATCTGTAAATCATGACTTCCCAGGCTCCAGACCTGAGAGAAATAAATTTGTTTTTCCTAGCCACCTAGTGGTAGTACTTTGTTATAGCAGCTCAACACTGCTTCCTGGTCACTATGCATCTATGTTTGACTGGGTTGATTATATGATCGACATTTTAAAAGGCGATCTAAATTACATTATACTGAAAACAGCTCACTGACTAACATTCTTATCCTTTTTCTCTAGTAACCAACACCTTAAAACCATGTATTTTCCATTGAAAGAGTGATTAATCATAAGGCCGGTATTTTTACAAATTAATAATTGAAAACATGTTCAACATTCCTTATTTCCTTGGCCTTAGACATCAGGACACAGCTTTCTTCCTGGATACATTTCAGTCGTGCTTTTGACAATGACAGCTTTCCAGATATCTATTCCAATATAATTTTCCACCCACCACAGCACCTAAGTTGTTCTCTGTGTCACTGTTGATCTGTTCAGTCTGCTATAACAGAATGCAATAGATTATGTGGCTTAAACAACACAATATTTATTTTCATAGCCCTGGAGGCTAGAAGTCTGACATCAGTATGTCAAGGTAGCCGAAGTCTTGGCTGAAGCCTCTTCCTAGCTCACAAATGGCTGCTTTCCCCTTGTAACCTCTCAGCCTGAACAAGGATTTCTTGTCACATACTCATTTAGAAGGGCTTTAATCTCATCACGGAGGCTTTACCTCTCAATGGCCCCACTTCCTAATGCCATCATATTGGAAGTTTAGATTTCAATATGTGAATTTTGGAGAGATATTAACATGCAGCCACATAGCAGTCACCCACGAGCAATTGTCGTATTTGATAGAACAAAACTCACCACTCTTTCTCTGAGACAGGTTTCATGTTTTTCCTACTCTCCTTTCAAACATTTCCAAGCATCTCAGATCCATCCCTTAGTTCTTTACATACTCTAAAGTCACTCGCTTGGTAATTTCTTTTTGAATTACGGTTTTATACACATGCCAAATAAAAGGCAAATCGTATCTCTAGAGAAGTAATCTCTTCCAACTTGCAGTCTTATACCTACGGCTGCCGCCTTGACACCTTTGCTTGGATGTCTGGTGCTCCTCTCAAAATAAAATGACAGAACCTCTTTCTTTCCTCCTCAGATGTTCACTTCCATCTGTGTCGTTCTATTCCCCTCCTTGCTCATAAAAGACTTGGAGGTATCTTGGATACTTTTGTTTTTCATTTAGACCCTACATTTTGTCAATCAGCAAATCTTGTTATCAGATCTCAAGAATACACTTATTCTTTAGTATTTATCACTGTATTTCCCCATGCTTTAGGAGAATTTGCTAAAGTAAAGTTTTATTTTTAATCAACAAATGGTCCAATTATATAATTATAAAGGTATATTTTTATTTCTTGTTTATATATATTTTTTTTTGAGACAGAGTCTCACTTTGTCACTATAGGTAGAATGTCATGGCTTCATAGCTCACAGTAACCTCAAACTCTTGGGCTTAATTAATTCTCTTGCCTCAGCCTCACTAGTAGCTGGGACTGCAGGCACCTACCACAACGTCTGGCTATTTTTAGAGACAGGGGTTTCTCTCTGGCTCTGGCTGACCTCGAACACCTGAGCTTAGGCAATCCACCTGCCTCGGCCTCCTAGAGTTTTAGGATTGCAGGCATGAGCCACTGTGCCTGGCCAAAGGAATATGTTTAAAACACATGTGAATTTATAGCTTTTTTTTTTTCCTATGTGGACTTTTCATAAGTCTCAAATCAGGTGGCTAATTACAAAAAATATTTTTCTATTCACTTGTGCTGGTTCACATATCCAGGGAAGACGTTTCCTGAACTTGGAGTAAATCTATGTTACGAGGTATTGAATCTGGTTCAGTATCATTGTTTACAATATTCAGATGTGTTAATGCACTGGATTATTGGTGCCAAACAAAAAAAATCATTTAGATGGTGATTTCATTTTTCACTATCTTGTCATTTTTCCTGTAGTTAATATTCAAAAGAATGGGATAGTAAGTTTCATGTTTTCTAGTTTTTGTAGACCTGCTTTAATTTTATTAATTATTTTTAGAGATCCATAAAATGGAAGTCAGTTGCAAACTTTCCACTATGAACTGAAGAGGAAGGAACAAAGGAATCACTAACAGGTGCATCTGGGAGCCAAGTTTCGATGGTGATAACTTCCATCAGTGAGCTTTCAAGGGCTGATAGGCATGGGAGCATAAAAATTTAATTTGTATTTGTCCAAACTCTGGGTTGCATGACTGACACGTTTATTAACTCTTTTGGAAGCAAAAAAAACCTTCAATAATCTAGGGAGCATTTCAGAGATTAGATAGTACAATCTTTCAGTCTCTGGTAGGTGAAGAATAAATCAATGTATTTCAGTTTTGCTGTCCCTTTTCAGGGAAAACTAGTTTCTAGTAGTAATTCTTGATATTTATTTTTTAATACTTATTTCAAATCCCTGGGAAAAGCAATACAAGTTGTATGCATATTCATTCTTACATAAAACTTTAAAAGACTTTAAAACACTCTGGGTGTTTTCAGGCCTCACAGTGATCCATAGGTTCCAGGATAAGGGCCTTAACCTAAAAAATTCTTGTATATTCTGGTGATGGTCACACTGCAATGCTAGAATTAGAGACTCTTTTCCAGGAATCTTTCTAGGATATTACTCATTTACTTAAGGACAGCCAGGTTAGAGAATATATTCCCAATTCAAATTAGAGAATATATTCTTAATTCATTCAAGAATATCAAAATTCAGTTTGTAAAAGCTAATTAAAATTAGAACATAAGGGACCAAATCACAAAAAGAGACCGTAGTATTTTTGTAGACAGAAATATATTTGATTGTTATGATTTAGGTTGAACATATTTGGGAAATCAAAATCTGTGTAAATACACACAGATATATTTGTTGGTTGTATATTATCATATACTACAATGATAATTTGAGATTTAAGATTATTCAAAAAAAGAAAAACAAGCAAAAATACTTCAATGAGAGTCTGAATATTCATTTTTAGATATCATCTTTTCAGATATATCTTTTCTTATTATATCACCAGCTATTGCTTTAGCCATCTCATAAAACTTGTTGATTTTCTTAAACTGAGTGATGGATCATCATTTCTAAAAGTATGCAGTAGGTGGATAGGCTTTTATTAGAAGGCTTTAGAACAGTGGTTCTCAACCTTCCTAATGCCTCTGAATGCCGCGACCCTTTAATACAGTTTCTCATGTTGTGGTGACCCCAACCATAAAATCATTTTCATTGCTACTTCATAACTGTAATTTTGCTACTGTTATGAATCGCAATGTAATGATCTAATATGAAGGATTTTTTTCATTGTTACAACGGGGTCATGACCCACAGGTTGAGAACTGCCTATTTAGAAGTTAATGAGAAATAAATCTCTGTGGAGAAGAGTTCAGGCCTCCTAAATGAACATGAATATAGAAAGAAGGAGCCACTGGTATCTGGAAAGGCAGGTTTTTCAAGGTAAAAATGAATTCTGGGTTAACCATCCAGGGTATTAAAATTCATGAAGGATGATAACCTGCATTGTCTATCATTTATTTGTTACAAAACATCTTGAATTTTCATTGAAAATCATTTATGATCCCACATCAATTCACTACTCCAGATCCTTCACCCCAATTTTTCTGTGCATATCTGCCTTTCTGAAAGATGGCCACATTAAACTAATACTTTTTAGCTGTGTGTCCTTTGTGGGGGAAGTTACTTAACTTTCCTCTGCTTCAGGGTTCTCATCTCTCCAAATGTGAGAATCAGAGGATATATTTGCTAATGTTGTTGGGACATAACATAATCTAAAACATGTGGGTTTGCAGACATAAGATTGTGATACATAATAGGCCCTAAAAAATATCAGCTGACAGTATTCTCTGAAGAACTTCTTTGTTGTTTTCTTATATTCACTAAATATCTTATTATACAAATCATATCCTTGTCTTATTTAGTTAACTAGTGTGAAATATTGTCTATGGGACCTAATTTAGCACATTGCTCATTGTGTACGAATGAAGAAATTAATTAATATACTTAGAATGCGTGTCCCTGTAATGATAGGTGAGTACCACACAGAGTGTATCTCTGAAGCTGTAAAATTTACACTTTAATTATGACTTAAAAACTGTTAATAAAAATAAATTAAACTTTATTTTATAATGCAGATTTCAAAACTGCCTATTTTGTGTATAAAATCTTAATTTACCATGCTAAAACAACATACAGCCAAACAAACTTGTTTCTTACTCTATTGTACTTTACCCTTAGATTGTTAAAAAAAAAATGATTTCAAAATTTACATTCAACAATAAATTTGTTATTCTATATAATAGATATAGAAGCCCAATTAGAAATTTGAGTCAGAGCAATGTGGAAATCTGACAAGACACAAAAATTATATTTGTGGGAAACTTACATTTAATTCAGGGTCCCTCTGTTTTTCTATCTGTCTTAGATCATTCTCTGTTGGATATCACGGACTAACTGAAAGTTGGTAGTGTGCAAGAACAATAATTCCATTTCTTACAGTTATGAAGGCTAAGTAGTCCAAGGTTGAAGTGCCCCATCTTGTGAGGGTTTCAGTCTTAGGGCACCACAGGGCATCACAACGAGGGGCTGAGTGTGCAGGCTCATATCTTTCCTCCTCCTCTTAGAAAGCTACTAAACCCACTCCCGCGATAACCCACTAATTTACAAACTCATTAACCTATTAATCCATAAGTGGATTAATTCATTCACAAAGCCTCTGCCAATCACCTCTTAAAGGCCCCACATTCTCAATACTGTCACATTGGGGATTAAGTTTCAGCATGAAATTTGAAGTCTATAAACATCCAAACCATCATAGTCTCTTTCTCTCACTATACACACAAAACATACAAGGACTTAGTTACATGCGTACAAAGGTCTGGATTATAAATTGGTGCTTCCCGAAGTGATACCCTGACAGCTCACTAGAAAATGTTTTCATGAAAGTTATATAGATATTATGTTTTATTATATAATTAAATATTATTTAAAAATATATACATAAAGAAGCAAATAATAAAACTTAAAATGTTAATTACAACAAGTAAGAAAATGAACTATTTTAAACAATAAGAAGGCATCTAATGCCTTAGCTCACAAAAGATCAACTGGGGTGTCATTGCATTTGTTAATTCTACTTTTGATATAATCTTCTATTTAAATAAGATACTAAGACAATGATGACAGGATATACAAGCAAGGAACACCAAAGATTGAACATAATAATGATATAAAAGGAAGATAAATATTATTTTCATTTAATTGACATTTTTATTTAAAACTTTATTCAAAGGACTTTAATAAGTTAGAAAATCTTAGAAGATTGTATCAAATGTCAAATATATTTTATTAAGTACAATAAAACCCCTGCTGATCATCTAAGTGGGTTCAGACATTGGATCCCTTGTTATTGTTTCAAATAGTTCATTTTCTTAATTATTGTAATTATCATTATGTAAGTTTTATTATTTTCCTTTTTATATATGTTTTTAATAAAATATGTCCTTATATAAAAAAAATATAATATTAGTATACCTTTCATGAAAATATTTTCTGGGGAGCTGTTATTGTATCATTTCTAGAAGTACTAATTTGTAATTATTTGAAACATTTCATAAGAAACATATGACGGAAATTACAATAAGAATTTAATAGTAAATGAACATGTGGCTGTTTGTGTTTGAGCATTAATTGCAACAATTCTTTGAATGCTTGATCTTGAATATAAACAAATAATGATAATTACTAATATTAAGAATTAACTTAAGACAGGAATATTGTACATCAATAGATTAAGTATTTTGCTCAAATTAAAGCAAAAGCAGATGTAAAAGCATAAGGGACAGAGCATTATAGAAGAAAATAAATATTATGTTGTAAGATTTAGTCTTGTGTCCTACAAGTGTTTTCATGTACATGTACCAAAATCATTTTTATTGTTATTTTAAATTTTTTGTAATTGATTTTGACTTTCTTTTTCTTAACCTTCTCATCAAACTTCTAGATAAAGAAAGAACAATTATTGAGCAACATAGGTATAACACAATGTTGATTATCTTGTGCCTTGCAGTTTTTAATTGTGATTATAAATTATATATCAGTTATGCCAATTCCAAATATAAAGTAAAGAGGGCAATAATGTTTAGGTGAATAAGTCTATCAGTGTGGTAAAATTTTATGACTTTTTTTGGGGAGAAAAGGAGTACACGAAGGAATGGTGAATTATAGATGAACTCTATTCTACAGCCCATTACCCTTCCTCTTACTCTCTCCATGAGGTGTCATGTGCATGTTTTGTTTTATTAGTTTAGTTTTATATGGGATCTTCCAAAACTACTCTTGTGCAATTTAATTGAACAGATCAGGGACTGTCTCATGGCTCATTTAGAAAAACATTTTATGGCTTATTCAGAAAAACATACCCCAAGCTTATATAAACAATTATGATTTGTTAATTAAAATAATATTTAAACAATACTGAAAGCTTATCTTGTGCAAAACTACCTTGTATTTCTGCAGATACAATAGTATGAATGCCCCCAAATCATATACTAATGCTCAACATTACTACTTATTAGGGAAATGCAAGTCAAAACCACAAAGAGATATCACCTCACACTCACTAAGATGACTATCAAAAACCAGAAAAAAAAAGTGTGGGTGAGGATGTGGGGAAACTGAAGCTCTTGTATACTGTTTCTGGGTATATACTATGGTACAGTCATTATGTAAAGTAGTATGGAGGCTCCTCTAAATATTAAAACTAGAATTGTAATGGGATTTAGTGATTTCCCACTGATCCCATGATGTTGTTTATAATATTAATTTTTATCTACAAAAAATATCATTGATTTTAAACTTACTACAGGCAATAGTTGTCAAGATAATATGGCCTGGCCTAAGAAAAGACATCATATGTCTGAAATAAACTTGTACATCTATATCAGCTGATTTTTGAAAAGGTTTTCTATGATTCAAAGGGAATGCATAGTCTTTTTAGCAAATAATACAAGAGAACTTGGATCATATGTTATAAGACTCCATCCAAATATCCACAATATGCAGATATATAAAGATGAGATGCAGATGAGTCATTGCTTAGTGCTGGAGGCGCTGGGACTAGTGAGGTGAAGGCTAAAGAGTACAGATATTTTCCTACGGTGGTAAAATATTCTAAAATTTATTGTGGTCATGGTTCCATATTTCTGTAAAAATTCTAAAATTCATTGCATTGAGCACTGTAGATGCTTAAATTGTATGTTTATGAATTATGTCTAATAAATTAGTGATAAAACTTACCTTCAGTGTAAAATTGGCTGATAAGTTAGCGCAGTTAAATTTAATATTTAAGTGTTCTCATATATATAAGCTTAAATACATACATATACAATACAAACTCAGTATTTAGAACCCAATTAAAATTCTTGGCCATTGATACATGTACACCTTTATATTCTTGTGCATAGCCGTACAACCATGTTATATTCCAGAATAACATACAAGCAATTTTACAAAAAGAATATTAATAGAATGTTCTAAAGAGAAAAATCACGAAGCATTTCACATTTAAATTGCAAAATAGGCCAAATAAAAATAAAATATAATGCTAAATCTTTAACAGTTTCCCCTTTACATTTTATTTATTTTTTATATAATCATGAATATCTCAGATATTATATTTCATCAAAACTTAATCATTTTTTAAAGGCATTAAAATTTTTAGTTTATTAATTGAAAAATTAATATTTTTGACAGATAACTATTATCTTACAATTTAGGGATAATTAAGACATTTGTGTATAAACTTATATTTATTGTATTTCTAATATAAAATTTCACTATGATTTTAAACATAAAAACACCAGTGATTCAAAGGAGTAGGGTACTGGTCCCATATACCGGAGGTAGCAGGTTCAAACCCAGCCCCAGTCAAAAGAAAACTGCAAAGAGAAAAAAAAAAAAAAAAAAAACACCAGTGAGAAAAAGATGGACAATTAAAAGACTGTTGGGTACATCTTGGGGCTATTACCACTGGCTTTGTGATTTCTAATCAAGTTTAAGGACTCCTTTAAATAGAATCCTGTTATCCATTAGGTGTTTGAAATCTTATTTTAAGGTTGAATCTATTAGTACATCCATGGCCATCTGTTTTCTCAGTATCAACTTTTTGTTTAATTGCTTACACCAAAATCTTAAGTGATTTAAACAGTAATTTCACTACTAAATTTAAATGGTAATTTTACTATTATGCAATGTATTAATTAGTTTTATTTGAGGAGATAATAACAGCCAAATAATGCAGCATTAATAATAATATACCACACATTAGAAAATAAAAAAGTTTTCTTTATAGAATCATTTTAACAAGTGAAAATAGTTTTAATTTTTAAATCTGACTAAACTGTGAAATAGTTAATTACTTAATTATTTTTTGTTGTTTCTGTTTTTTAATGGAGTCTCACTCTATCACCCAGGATAGAGTGCTGTAATGTCATAGCTAACAGCAGCTTCAAATTCTTGGCCTCAAGAATTCCTCTTGTCTCAGCCTCCTGAGTAGCTGGAATTATAGGCATAGGCTAACATGTCTAGCTAATTTTTTTTTCTATTTTTAGTGGAGACAAGAGGCTTGCTTTTGCTCAGGTTGGTCCCAAACTCCTGAGCTTAAGCAATCCACCTCCCTGCCCACTTTAAGCAATCCACAAGCCCAGGCCTCCCAGAGTGCTAGGATTATAGGTGTGAGCCTCTGTGCCTGGCCTACTTAATTATTTTTAATTAAGATAAAGCTAAAATATATTTCAAGGTATTTTCTCCTTTTGGCTTTGCCAAGAGTGATGGTTTGCACTAATGTACTGACAATAACTTTCATGTCCTTCAAAAAAGACACACAATTAAAAAATATATATATACATAAATATGGCTAATATAATCAAGAATTTATTGCTATTAAGCAAAGTGGTAATTCCAGAGGTTTTTGAATTTCTTTGTAATCACCAGATTCCTTTTTCTTTTCCATCTTAGAAATATTACTACCTTTTTTTTTGTTTTTTGTTTTTTTTGAGACGGAGCCTCAAGCTATTCCCCTGGGTAGAGTGCCATGGCATCACCGCTCATAGCAACCTCCATCCAACTCCTGGCCTCAAGCGAGTCTCCTACCTCTGCCTCCCAAGTAGCTGGGACCACAGGTACCCACCACAACACCTGGCCATTTTTTTTTTTGGTTGCAGCCATCATTGTTGTTTAGCGGGCACGGGCTGGGGATTTGAACCCACCACCTTAGGTGTATGTGGCTGGCGCCTTAGCCAATTGAGCCACAGGCGCTGAGCCTATTGCTACCTTTTAATATATGTGAAGAGGAATATATGTAGAGAGTGCATGCATAAATACTTGGCTAAAATTGCCAAGATGCATGCCTGCTGTTTCCTAGTTTTGACATGCTTGCTTGGCTAGGAGAATTAGATTTTAAACTCTCCACCACAGGGATATCTCCTTAGGAAAAATAGATGCATAATGCTGAAAAATATTTTTAAAAATTTGCTTTCTTAAAAAAATTCACACATCAAAATATTTTTTTAAATCTGTTTCCTATAGTAGTATAAATTATACTTGTAAATAAACTTTACTAGTGTCACTTTTCTGTCAAAATATAAATGTCTGGTGGAGAAAGGTCTTACATTCATGGATATTGGCCACTCTTATTGTTTAAGTCTATCTCTTTAGTTACCTTAGCTAAAACTAGTCTGTGGGTAGAATATTCACAGTGAGGTAAATAGCAGAGAATACATTTACGCACATTGAAAGGGACAAAGTCCTTCAGGTAGAGTACAAGTGTAAGGCTGAAAGTGGGATCACATAGGAAACAATCTTCTCTGATCCAATTATTTTACTTTGGCTCAATCCTTGTCTCTTACTGGAAAACTGTAAAGCCTAGGACATTTATTATTTCCCTATCTTATCTTCTCTTTTTGGAACATATCAATTATCTTATTTGATCTAAAATGCTACAGATATTCTTTGTGTCAGTGAGTGATTACTCCTCAAAATGGAGAAGAGATGTTATCACAAAAATATAATTTATCAATATAGGTTGGGAGGGTAAAGGAGGAATTTAAATCTCATTCACTTGGAAACTGACATATCTTCATCATGGCAAACGCTTTGAGGGAAAGCCAGATGCAACTCTAAACACATTGGAAAAAGTAGTGCATAATACATAAAATGTTAAGTATTTTAAATACCAATGTAGTTATATAATGGAAAAATTATTTGAGAAAAAATTTGTGCTTGATAGAATGCTAATAGGAATGGAAATTATCTGGTAACCTAGATATGATTTCTGGTGCTTTTAATATAAGAAGGAATAAAAATTATAGAGCAAAATATGTATAGGTTTCTACTCAAGGACACATAGAACGGAGAAACCAATAGAATCAAAATTATGAAAAAACTAAAAAATACATATTTTGTATCATATTTTCATAGTCCTGGGTTGATAAGCCATAAGTTCAATAGCAAGCTATTAAGGAGATGTGGAGGATTCACGTGGGCCAGGGAGGGAGAATGTGAATGTCCTGTTGAAACCATTTTCCTCCCTGCTGAAGCAGAACATATGTGTGTGTGTAATTGCCTTCCTTCCACATCCTTCAGCTCTCTGAGACAGGAGTGGAATCTGCTGGAGGCAAGAGTCCATATGTGAAAAGTCATGTGGGGAGCCGTCAGAGTCAGCAGCCTCACGGTGATTCTATTGGGCATGTAGATTAGGTGGATCCCAGAGATACCGTAAAATGTGTCTCACTAAAACTATTCTATTTCTAGAGACACTGATGATCAGTTCATTATCATCCCACACATCCATTTTGTAAAAGATAATGAAAACTATATATAATGCATTGGACAGGCCTGAAAAAATAAATGATACTTTATGTTTGAAAAGTGCAACATTCACAAATTAAAAATTCAAATAGAATTTTAACATTTTTGCCAATGTCAGTAATTAGAAACATCAAAAGAAGGGAAAAACATTATTCTCAACATATATGGAAGGTAAGATTTATTAAAAACATTGACTACTGTATAAGTACACATATATAATCTATGTTACCTGTGTGTAATTATGCCTGTACACTTAATTAGATATAATATTAAATATTTTTATATGTATTCTTACAGTTATTTCTATTAGTAAAAAAAAAGTCAGTGAAGATTAGTAATTATTTCAAAATCGGAATAGAAGGTTGTGTCAGGGTTCTCCAGAGCAACAGGATCAATAGGATATGTAGATAGCTAGAGATACATAACGGAAGAGAAATTTATTGTGTAATTACAGAAGCTGAGAAATCCCATTACATACCCTTTGCAAACTGGAGAATCAGGAAATCTGGTGGTGTAATTCAGTTCAAGTCTGAAGGCCTAGATACTGGAGCTCCCATGTCTAAGAGCAGGAAAATATGTCTGAGAGGAAGAAAGTCAGAGAGAGTGAGAGAGAGAGTTCACCCTCCCTCCCTCTATGTTTTTTATTCTACGATGGCCATCATTTAATTGGATGATGTTGACCCACATAAGTAAAGGGAAGATCTTCTTTATTCATTCTACTGATTTTAATGCTATTCTCTGCCAGATGCACTCTCACAGACATACCCAGAAATACTCTCTTACCAGTTATCTGATCATCCCTTAGCCCACTCAAGTTGATGTACAAAATTTACCAAGAGTAAAGTGTATTCTGAGTATGAGAAAACGAGTGTAAAGCAGGAAGGAGAAGGCACTAGAAGTGATAAAGATAAAATAGAATGACTATTAAATAATTAAATTTAATATTTTTATCTTAAACACAAAACTGGGGAGGTTCTATGCTGTACTAGTGAAAGTTCATCCTTACTTAATAAAGTCAGATAATTCCTTTGTTTTGTAGCATACTCATTTTAAAATTTCTGTACTTGAAAGTCTTAGAGTATGTGTGTACCGTAGAAATACTCAAAATAATAGTGCTATAAACATGATAGAAGGGTCTCTTGCTCTTTGTCAATAAGTACAGAAATAGCAAATCTAGGGCTTCCAATTCATTCAATGATAAGATAGACAAATTACTCTCAATCATGGCCCTCCACCTTCTGTAGTTTCTACTCCTGAGTTCACCTCTTAGTGTAAGATCATAGCTGGATATTCATCAATTAGGTTTACATTTTAAACAGCAAGAATAAGATAGAGAAAAGAGATACAGGTCTCTTCTCTTTAATGATATTTCTCATTATTCTTGAGTGCCAACAGTATGAATTTAATCATGTGATCAAAACTGTGAAAAAAAGGTCTTTAGAATACCTAGTGTATTCTTTCTCCCTATGCATCTAATCATATTTTCATAGTAATGGTAAAGAAAGGGTGAAGACATAAGCATCCCATTAACATAAATTTGTTCCACCAAAATGAGGTTGTAAATCGGTATAACTTGAAGTAATAAGAACATATCAACATCAGTTCATTAATTGTGAAAAATGTACATTATTAGTCTGTTAATGCTCTCTGTGTTTCAGATATTTCTAGGCAATGTTGGAGGTTCCACTACACTTCATATGACTCCCCATTTTAACATTAAGGAGAGACATGAGGCTACGTTTTATTTTTAAAAAAGAGACTATTTTCTGTATTCAAGCAAAAATAAAGATGACTGAAATAAGATACAGATTTTGGGTTTGAAATTTAAATTATTTCTCATTATCACCTACTCAAATTTCTTAATTAAAGAAAGGGTATTGGAGAAAAGATTTAACTCAGAATGTAAATATAAGATATTGATTAAGAACCTTAAAAATGTCCAAAATACTGCTGCAAAAATATTCGTTAGCCAATACATGAATTAATGTAGGTATGTTTTATACTTTTCCCAATACTTTTCATTAAAGATCTAAAATATTAAGAACTTTACAGAAAAACCAAGGCAGAGAAAGTCTTTTTTTTTGGAGATCTTTTTAATATGTATTTTTTCTAATGAAGTAGATTACCCAATTAACCCACAAAAAGTTTCTAAAATGTTATTTCAGCTTGGACTAAAAGAAAAGAAGCATTACAAAATGAAATGGTGGCTTTGGACCTGTAAACTTCTGAAGACAACCAACAGGCTCACAAAACCACTCAGATGGTAACCTCTACTGAATTATATTTCAGAACTGCTGTGAAAGAGTGTCCTGTAGATATCTTCCATCTTGTGAATAGGACAGGCTAGATTATTTTATTTTGCCATGGGTGGTGGGGGTTTGTGAGGGTTGGATGACTCTTCTTGCTCTTTTTTCTTAAGATAGAGAGGAACTCAGTGGATAGAGTTTTACCAAAAGAAATACTTTTGAAGAACTACATGGATATGTGAATTGGATTCAGATGAGTGGATCTTGAACCTCAAGCATGAGCCTGTTGCAGTAAATCAGAAGTCAGCAAATGTACAATAGGGCAATTCTGACCCAAATGTTTTTTAAGTAGAGTGTTAGTGGAGCACAGCCACACACAACCATTTACACATTGCCCATGGCTACTTTCAAGCTGTAATGGGAGAACATGAATAGAACAGAAACCAGATAGTGCTTAAAATATTTACTGTTACAATGATTCTTTATGAATGGATCTTATGGAAGAGTAGATTGTATTTTTCATAAGGAAATAAAGTAAATGCTGAGGGTTCAGAGGTAAAATAAAAAATATTTGTCTACACATTTATTGTCAATTTTCCCACAAATATTTCAGTTAACTTTCTTTGTCCTCAAATATAGATTCCAGCATTAGTTTTCATTTCTAATAAGTAGACTGCAGTATACATAACATTGTCTAAAGTAAGCTTTTGTGTAGGATGGGAGTGCCAAAAGTGGCCATTCTTGTCTTGTTCCTGTTCTCAAAGGGATGCTTTCAAATTTTCCACATTCAGTACGATATTGGATGTGATTTTGTAATATATGGCTTTTATGATTTTGAGGTACTGAAATTCTTAGCCAAGAAATAGGGTATGGGAAAAAAATAAAGGACATCCAAACTGGAAAAGAAAAATTTAGATTATCTCTATTTGCTAAAGATATGATCTTAGACCCAGAAAACCATAAAGACTTTGCCAAAACACTCCTAGATTTGATAAATGATTTCAATAAAGTTTCAGAATACAATATGAATGTACAAAAAATCAGTAGCATTTCCATACACTAATAACTAAGCTGAAAAATCAAATCAATAATGCAATATCATTTATAATAGCTATATAAAAGTGAAAATACCTAGGAATATATTGAACCAAGGCAGTGAAAGATCTCTACATGGAAAACTTCAAAATAGTGATGAAAGACATTGTAGATGTCAAAAATAAGTAGAAAAATATCCAATATACATGGATTGGCAGAATCAATATCATTAAAGCAACTACACTGCCCAAATAAACCTGTAGATTCAATGCAATTTCTATCAATATCAATGCCATTTTTTGCTGAATTAGAAAAAAAAATCTTAAAATTCATATTGAATCAACAAAGAGCCTAAATAACCAAAGCACATCCTAATACAAAAAGAGTAAATCTGGAAGCATTGAATTATTTGACATTAAATTATACTACGAGGCTATAGTAACTAAAGCAGTATGGTACTGGTATAAAAATAGACATATAGCTCAAAAAGAGTAGAGAACACAGGATTAAACCACATACCTGCAGCCAATTGTTCTTTGACAAAGTAGATAAAAACATCAACTGGGGAAAGGACATCCTATTCAATAAATGATGCTGAGAAAACTGGATATCCATATTCAGAAACATGAAATTGGACCTGTATCTATCATCATAGTTAAGAATTAATTCAAGAGTGTTTTCATACTTAAATGTAAGATCTGAAACTACAATATTATAGAAGAAAATTCAGGAAAAGCTCCTCTGGACATTGGCCTAGGCAAAGACTTTATGAGTAAGACCTCACAGGCAAAATGCACCTAAAACAAAAATAAACAAACAGGACTTAAGGTAAAAAACTTCTGCACATCAAGAGAAATAGTCAACAGAGTAAACAGATCACCTGCAGAACAGAAAAAAGATATCTGCATACTATGCATTAGAAAAAGAACATCCAAAGTGCACAAGGACTCCAAAATATTTAACAAGAACAAAATCAAATATCCCCAATAGAAAAGTAGGCAAAAAGCATAGGTTTGTGAGACTGAGGGTTTTTTTGTTTTTTTTGGTTTTTTGTTTCATTTTCTTTTGTTTTGCTTTGGTTTGCTTTGGTTTTTTTTTGAGACAGAGTCTCCCCTGGCATTGTAGCTTACAGCAACCTCAGGCTCCTGGGCTCAAGTGATTCTCTTTCCTCAGCCTCCCTAGTAGCTGGGACTACAGGCACCCTCCACAATGCCCAGCTATTTTCAGAAGCAAGGTCTCGCTCTAGCTGAGGCTGGTCTTGAACTCATGAGTTTAGTGATCTGCCCGCCTTGGCCTTCCAGAGTGCTAGGATTACGGCACGAGCCACCAAACCTGGCCTAGACTGAGGTTTTATTCTTCTAATTTATGGGATATAATGATACACCTAGGTAAAAAGTTACATGTAAGGAGAAAGCTATAGACTTAGAGAGGATAAAGTATAGTTAAGTGTGATATTCCTGCTTCATTGAAATGCCTTTGTCTAAATCCTTTGGTGCTCCTGTCATAGAAGTAATAATTGAGAACAGAGAAAAGCTATAAGCCAAATAGTGCTTTAGGAACCATACAGAGAGGGAAATCGGACTTGAGGGCATATTTTAAAATTGGTGGATGGTTTGCTTGGAAATATTGCCTAAGAAGTTTTCTTGTAAATTCTTTCAGTGTTTGATAAATTTTTGTAGAGATAAATGGTTGAAACATTTGTATTAGGAATATAGTGGAGGCCATGAAAATAAATACAGAAAAAAGGGAAACAAGAAATACTTTTAGATAACACATTTTACATTGCCACTTATATGTTTCTCATAAGATTTTATATTTTGTCTTAGTTTCAAAATTGAATTACACAACTGAAAAATATGTTTCTGAGGGAAAAATAAACTGTCTCAAATAGGACCTTTTTTATGACATTTGATTGTAAACAGTAGCCATCGAAGTTTAGCTCTATCGGGACTATGCTGGGCGATGGTAATTACGTGTTTCCCAAAATTAAAAAGACAAATTAATTTAGAACTCATAAGCAGATATTAAAGTATAAAAAGGTGTGTGCATACAAGACAGAAAGAATCATTAATGGATTATATGAATATCTTAACTCTGTGACAGATTTTCACGTAATCTTCTCTCGCCTTTTCATTTTACATATTACAATAGGAATCACAAGATCACCTACAGCACACGAGCTGAAAACACAGAGCACTGAACATAGAAATGCAGACGATCATTTCTAAATATGGAAATGTACAATTGCCTTCCCCTTGACAGCCATAACATAGGCATTTAAAAATATTCTTTCAAATAAGGTGAAGTGGAAAAATCATTTGGAGTGACGCTAGTAACATACAGTATTTTCTTTCCTACAGTTTCACACACTGATGTGAGCCTCAATTTTTCTTCTCTCATCATACATTTTCTCTTTATTCTAGCTTTGTGTCACATATCCTCTCCTCTCCCCCAGGAAGATTAAACCAGGAAAATCTATTCGTTTCTAGAGCCAGTTTGTAAAGGGGTAAAAACTGGGTAAACACACAATTGCAGGCTATTTTCACCAGTGAGATACAAAGCTAAAAACAGGGATCAAAATACATATCTGCTTCTGAACATGCACTGGGATTCTTGACTTGAAATATACTTTCTATCAAGGATGAGTTTGATTCGCCTTATACTTGAAATTAATCCTCTAGATAATTTAAAAACTAATCATTTACCGTGATATCAGTCTTTATTTCACTGTCACCACAATACCCCTGAACAAAATTAATCTCTATTCCCTTCAGATTCCTCTGTGGGCTGATGACAAAGTGCTGATTTTCATTAGGATAATATTTATAATAGTAACTGATTATTTTTCTTCGAATATCCACTTCATTTCCTCCCCGTGTTCTGTTAGCTTTGTACCTTTTTCTCTCTCAATTTATCAGTGGATGGATAGCATGACAGAAAACAAAAATGGTCCTTCTCGATTTTTCACTGAGAAAATAATTTGGAAAAAAATGAAAATGTTCTCGATATCAAAACCATGCAAGGTAAAAAATGTTTATGTCATACAGAACAAACTGAAAGTATATCAAAGACTATGAGGGAATAAAAGAAATGTCTTTGTGGGGAAGTGGTGTATGCTATTGATAATGAGAATTAAACTTCTTCCCTTCATCCTCCCCTCCTCCACTTGCTCCAAGGATGATGCCTATAGCATTCAAGAAACCAGAACAACGTGAAATAAGAAAGTTTTGAGAAGAGTGTATATCAGAATAAGACAGTTTTGCACTCGTGGGCAGAATCACAGCAAAGCTGTGCACTCATTATGACTCAGAAACAGCAGAACCAGGAGACTTGAAAGAGTAGAGATTTTCTCAGAAGAGGGAGTTTCACTAAAGGGAGGGTCAATCTGCTTGGGAAAGGCTTATGGTGAGGGAGATGCTTAGCAGTCTGTTTAGAATAAGGATTTCCTACTAATATCATTAGATGACAAATAAAGAACAAAGATTCTGCCCCCCTTTTCAAAAACAAAACAAAAATATCAATTGATTCTCTATAGTCCTATAGATCAGTGGTCCCAGACACCTTTCCATGCAAGATAATTGTTCCATGGACAGGCAGTGGGGGGGAGATGTTTTCATAATAATTCAAGCGTATTACATCACCACCTCAGATCTTTAGGCATTAGAATCTCACAAGGAGTGTGATCCGTGGCATGAGCAAGTTACAGCAGGGTCTGTGAACCCATGAGAGTCTGGTGCTCTATCCCCAGTGCTTATCTGATAGGAGGTGGAGCTCAGTTAGTGATGCCGGGGATGGGAGAAGCTGTGAGTCGCACAGATAAATCGTCCTCTCCTGCTGCTCCACTCGTGTTTGGGACCAGTTGACCACAGATGGGTACTGGTCTACCACCTGGGAGTTGGGGACCACAGCTGAAGATTATCAACCTTTATCAGGGACGAGATGATGGGAGGCACTCAGTTTATTGAGACTAAATTGCACGGACTCAGGGAGAGGTTATTCAAAGTAAAATTCAGATTCATTTAGTGAAAGACAGAATAAACTTCCTTCTATACCCATATTTATGAAATAAGATTTTTAACTGCTCTATGTGGAACTTTAAGCAATTAAACACTAAATACTGTTAATCAAAAAATAAAACAGTTGACAAATATATTTTTATGTAATACTTTTAACTATTTCATGAGTAAGGAGTTGGGAGTGAGGCACACATTTTCATGTTTACAAATATATTAGCTTATTTAAAAAGAGAGACTTCAAGATATCCTTCTCTGTATAATTACGTTTTTTTCAAAAATACAAGTGATATAATAAAACATATTTAAAAATTAAGATCAGCTAAATTTTAGCTTTGGCTGCCATAGCAAAATATCACAGACTGTATGACTATAACAACAGAAATTTGTTGTTTTTCTCACAGTTCAAGAAGCCATATATCAGATTAAGTTCCAGCAGGGCTGGCTTCTGGTTTGCAGACAACCACTTTCTTTCTTTTTTTTTTTTTTTTTTTTTGATATGGAGCCTCAAGCTATTCCCCTGGGTAGAGTGCCATGGCATCACAGCTTATAGCAACCTCCAAATCCTGGGCTCAAGCGAGTCTCCTGTCTCCGCCTCCCAAGTAGCTGGGACCACAGGCGCCCGCCACAACGCCCGGCCATTTTTTGGTTGCAGCCATCATT
>CAUYQV010030965.1:0-13046 GCA_963574575.1 Galagoides demidoff | reverse complement strand
GTCAATATCACCTGGAAATTGCTTCTGGGTCGGGATCATTGCCGGTTGCCACCTTTCCATCCATTGCCACACAGCTTTCGAAATCTGCTCCTTTGAATTCTGCTGTGGGAGATGGACTGTCCAATGAGGTGTACAACCCGTGCGTGCTTTTGGGTTGTGACAAATCTAAGTTTCTTGAAACACTTTCATATCATTTCTGGTTGAACTTTTTTCCAAGATAAACTGATCCAGAGGACAGCACCCAGAGTGTTACTGATGCAGTGGACGAAGCTGCTTCTCCAGGAGGCCCACAGGTTTGTGTCATGGTCATGCCCCACTGTGGGAGCTGGGCTACCTAGTACTTTGAAGGCTTTGATGATGCCTTAGAAGGGAGGTTGGATGATTTTTGAGGTTGTGCTTGTAGGCGTCACATCTGTGAGATGATTCACTTGCAGGTAGCCGGGACAATTGTCTGCTGTCACTAGAACACACTGTTATTCTTGCCTCTTCCCACTTCTCAGACAAAGCAGTACTCATCCATGTACACGTGTCTGATCTTCAAGTGATGGGAAGGGCTTCGGGCTTCAGGTTTGTGAATGCACGAGGCTTTGCCAATTTACTAACCACCAAGGGCTTTAGTTTCTCTCGGGTTGAGCTTGTGCAAAGCATAACTGTGCAATGTTCTTTGGAGACTTTTCTGGGCTTCTATTTGTCACCCTTCGTGATGAGACTCCTGCCAGGAATTGCTTTGAAAAGAGTGCACACTTGTCAGTATTAAATGTTCCATCATCTTTGAAGCCTCAGTGAGGTCCAGGAACTTTTTGATGAACTCTTCCTCAGTTCCACTGGAATTTCATTGGATTCATCGCACAAAACTTTTTGGAAAATCTCCTTTCTTGATGCTGCCCTTTGGAGAGATTGACATGTCCCACAATCCTCCAGTTAGCCAGTGTCCAAGAGCAAGGACCCAGAGCAGAGCTCCAGCAATCCTGAGTGCTAAACACGTATTTGTTTCTGTAAGTCACTGAAGTCAAGGTTGTCACCACAGCAGAGGTGAGAGTGTGGGGAAATCCAGGCCAGGGACACATTTCACAAGATTCCACAGTAGGGCTATGCAGGTGGCGTATGAGGGCGTGCTAAAAGCTCCAGGCTAGTGGTTGTTACAATGTTACAAGCATTCCTATTTCACTGATATCTTGTTTATTTAGGTTGTTTGTTTTTTACTTTAGAGCAAAACCACATTTGCACAATCTAGCCAGGCTCTGCAGGTGGAGGAAAGGTTGCCCGCCGCCATTCCTCATCTTGGTTAGTGAGAAGGGCACGTTTTCCAGACAATTTGAGGTAGTCTACAATTTTTTTTCTCTCACATGATCACAATTCAGTCAAACGGCACCCCCGGAGGGCTCCTTTCCGCCCCCCTTCTGTCCCTGAACCCTCATCTCAGAACGTCCTGCGTGGTTGCCTTCCCACCCCTCCATCCTGTAACACTGCTGAGAAATTTATTTGCTAAGTGATGCCGATAAACGGAAATACCGAGGGGGGAAGTAGAAAGATGAAGTCCTTCCCACCGCCTGCCTGCTTCCTAGTGCAGAAGCAGTGTGGTGTGAAGGGGGGCTGTCGCCCCTCAGGCCGCCAAGTAATCCCTGCTCTGATGCAGACGGGAGATTCTCATCTCTTGATTTCCTGTTTTGTCTTGATATTCTGTACCAGCATCTGTTGGTTATTAGAAATCACTTAAAATGTGCCATATTTTTAAGCCAATTTTCCAAGTTCCCATTGTTGCTCTAACTTTCCTTCTCTTTCTGCATATTCCATAGAAGTCCGCGAAAAGCACTGGCCGGCTAGCATTTTTAACCTGAAAATCCAAAATGATCTGGTTTAGAAGATTTTAAAAATCAAGTAGCTAAATAACAGCTAACTTCTGTAGGAGGGGCAGAGATGAGCAATCTTGAGATGAGGGTAGGAAGGACACACACAGTGGGGTGGCCGGCGGTGCTGCCCGAGCTGGTCAGGTGAAGCTCGGCCGGGCCTCCCAGACCCCACACTGGGCTGCAGTGCAGATTAGCACAGGCTGCAAGGAGAAACAAGTCTGTCGTGACTCAGAAACTGGTCCTAAAAGATTCAAAGTCAGTTTTAAAAAGAAAGCACAAGTAATTCATTGTATTTATGATGCTTATCAAAAGCAACTGGAAAAAGTTTTGACATAAATAATCATTTTAAAACTCAGAGAGTACAAATTTCCAACCTGCAGCCTGTCTGGAATACAAAGACCATCTTCGAGTATAATTCTTATGACTGTCGTCCTAGCAACTTTCATCTAAGGAGGGAAAAATTATTCTGAAATTAATTCCTCACAACGCCCCTGGCCAAGAGATGAGATAAATTTGCCCACTCGGTTCATGCATATAGGGAAATTGAGGCATTTGAATTATGTGGAATAGACACATTATTAGCATTTTTATTATCATAATTTTAGGGGTGAAGGCATATGGCATTTTATGGGTTTTCCCGGCACATACATTTTGAGCGTTCTAAATTGACGACAATAATATTCGCCTCTTGAAACAAATTCATTCCCTCTTCTAAGAGAACAGCAAGCGAACATGGATCTCTTTGTTAGAAATACCTCGGGGCTCCAAGTGAGCAAATGCCTGCCCATACCCGATGGCAGCCAGAACGGCAAGCTTCCACGTACGATCTGATGCTGTCCTCCTGGGACGCCTTCACTCGGGCAGCGCTCGTGAATATGAGATTTTTTTTAAGGGAAATCATAAAAATCTGATAAAAATATCAAATTATTTTTCTTGTTATCTGACTCAAGAAAAAGAAATCTAGGGCAAATAATAAAACAAGGCTTCACCAGCACTTTCCATAGCTGATGGGTTCAACCTCTGCCTATGGCATTGAGGGTGAGGACACCGTTTGCTCCCTTCAAGGAGCTCTGGGAGGAAACTGGTCACCCCCTTTAGAGATCGATGAGATGAAGACCCCATGTCTTGGTTTCTCTCATAGGTACAGTTCAGACACAGCCTGGGACCCCCTGGACACCTTGTGGAACCATCTTCAACTGTGTGTGTTTCTCATTTATGCTCTACAGGACATTTGACTAATGCTAATGAACCCTGAACCTTGTTAGTGGCTCATTAAATGATATTAAAGGAGATATTTTTTAAAGGATAAGAGTTGTTAACTGCAACCTAGTAATGATCACTTTACACAAATCGCTAACCTTATAAAATTACATGGACATAATCCCGTTATTTCCAAATTTAACAACCAATAGTTAAATCGCCTTAATCAATGCCATGTGGACAGTCTCCGAAGAGTGACACCATGCTGTAAGCACTGATATAAAAATATAGATTTAAACATAACACAGGCTGAAATCACATAACACAGTTGAAACCATAACACAACAATCGAGGGCCAGGGACTTGGTTGGGGATCACGGTGTTTAATAAACCCTGCTTGAATGTTGGAAAATATAAATTTTTAGTGGTTTTTTTTTTAGAAACCTTGAATAGTTTATCTATTATAAGCAAATTTAAAAATAAACAAAAAGTGAGCTGTTTTCGTGTTGGGGCGTAACTTTCACATCAGCAACATGGGTTTTGTTTGCATGAAGAAGGTTGTTCTCGTGAAATTAATGGCGGGAGTCCCTCTAACCCAAGTACTAGGATCTCATTTCAACAGAACTGTGGTCCCTGACAGCAGCTATATCAAGGCTGCTCAGGGCTCAGATTTTGGAAGAAAAGTCGAGCATGTGAGAACACAAACTTCACCTCAGGAACATGGTACAGGGTCCACTAGAGATGCTAAAGGTATCACATGGCTTCAGCATCAGGGCTGGGAATGCAGTGAAGCTCCGAGTTCCTCGGAAAAACGTAACTAAATGGAATGGCACAGTGTAAAGTTTATGGCTGTGAAAAGGCGGAAAGAATTAGGGGAGGAGGAGTTCCTTTCTTGGTTATAAAAACACCCAATAATTTTGTCAGAAACAGTGTGTCAGAAAAGTTGTTGAAATACTCCCAATATCCACACTGGGCTGGGAAATTAGAACTGAATATTACTATGATTATAACGCCGACCATATCCCTGTGAAGTCTGTGGTGTGTGAACAGGAACGCCACAGTGGATGCTAATCAGACCTTAGAAAGGTATTTGGTAAGGAAAATCGGCAGCTGTGCCTTCTCGTGCTAAGAGGGAGACAGAGGACTTACGGCCTTAAGTGGAATTGTGTCCCGTTACTCCGGAAGTGCTAAGACCTTTCTCTTAGTACTAATGTTTTCAAGGTCCATTCACATTGTAGCACGTATCAGTATTTTATTCTTTTATATTGCTAAATAATATTCCATTATGTAGATACATTTTGTTGGTATTTGTCGGTAATTTTAGAGGGGACGAGGTATTCAAACCAGTTGCAGGCCTGGACGCAAACAGCAGATAGGACACACGTAACTCCCCAGGGACACGTGTTAACTCAGTACTAAGGACTAATTTTCTACAGGTTCCTGAATTACCATTAAATGTCTCTTGGTGATTATGCCATTTCCCTCACCTCGGGTTCACTGTATCATTCTCTAAGGCTCAGGAAGCTTTAGTTTTTATTCCTCTGTCCCTAGAATCTTAATTTGAACACGTAAGTTTCTCTGACTGATATCTAAAGCCAAATCTGTGTAGTCCTCCTGGACCACCCTGTTCAGTACAGATCCCACTAGCCCGATGTCCAGTGAGATCATGTTTTGCCCCCACAGCTGTGATATTTCCAAGCCACTGGACAGTTAGGGGAATGGTTACATAGCAGTCAGGAGTAAACTATCATGAGAAACATCTCTCAGATTTTTAAACTGCTATTTTTTTTTCCAAACATAATTTTAGGCAAGTTCCTTAATCTCAATAAGCCACAGTTTCTTCTATAAGACGGGAGATGTGGAGTGTCCACCTTGTTTACCATAAGGATGAAGTGAAGTATGTCTAACCCCTAAGAGCTGAATAAATCCAGCTGTTCTTATTTCAGCTATCAATTTTATTTTGAGCTAAATTTCCAGATGAGGAAAGAAATTGCAAGGAGTTCTCTTGACAAATTCCCATTTCCTTGATGATGGAAGATGTGTCTAATCTACCCTGAAGCTTTTCCACACTCCCAGATGTCGCCTCAGAAGCTAATAACAGTGCTCCGGGTAGAGAGCGGCAATTAATCAGAGAGACTAGATGCTGATACCTATTTGCAGACTTTACCTGAGATAATAGATGTTGGTTAATCCTGTCTAGTAATTACGAATCTCTCTTGGAGCCATGTACTTGACTCTGTGCAATGTGACTCATCCGTGCTTCTTTCTTAGACTCATAATAGCTGTCACATCGGACTGGTCTGAAGTGATACAAACTCTACAGCACGTGAATCTTAAACCTGATAGAAATTCATATTTGCCTCCACGCTCATGAGCAGTTTTTTTCTTACCAATTTCTTTGTTTGATGTCTTTTAAAAAAAAAAATAAGAGCTTTAATGATACATAATTCAGGTAAGACTTTACAAACTGGAAAATTCAGTGGCTTTTAGTAGAATCACAGAGCTGTAAAACAATAATGACAATAATTACTCAATAATAATTAAACAATTATTACAGAGTATCTTCATCACCTCCTGAAGAGTCCCATACTAATTTCCCATTTCTCTTTCATCCAGCATGGAAATAACAAATATGACAATCTCACACACATTGGAATCATACGTGAACTTCTGTATAGGAGTTTTCACTTAGCACTAATGTTTTCAAAGTTCATTCACACTGTAGCAAGTATCAGTATTTTATTCTTTTATATTGCTAAATAATATTCCATCATGTAGATACATTTTGTTTTCCTGTTTATCAGAGGAAGGGCATTTCTGTTTCTGTGCTGGGGTTATTATAAATAATACCACTAGGATTATTCACATCCAAATTTGTGTGTGGGAATACATTTTGAATTTTATACCTGGAAGTAGAACATTTGGAAGAACATTAATAGTTTGAAGAGTTGCTAAATTATTTTTGAATGTTGTTTCACCACTTGACATTTCCCCCCAGCAAAGTATTGGGACCCCATTTTTTGACAACCTTAGCAACACTCGGCTACTATGCCTTTTTTTTTATTATTATTAGGGTCATCCTGAAAGATAAGAATTTATGTCACTCTGTGAGTTTGATTTACTATCTCCAATGAATAGTGATGTTAAGCATCTTAATATATAAGATATATCCGGAACTTATTTATATATATAATATATATATCCTCCTTGAAAAAATACATGTTCAAGTACTTGCACATTTTTAAATTTTGCATTGTTTAGCTGTAAATTTCTTAGTGTATTCTGCATACCAGGTTCTATCAGATATATTATTTGCAGATATATTCTCCCATTCTTTGAATGTCTTTTCACTTTCTTTACAATGTTATTTGAAGCACAGAAGATTTTAATTATGAAGTTCTTCTTTCATCATCTATGCTTTTGGTGTCTTGTCCAATAAACCATTATCTGATAGAAGCCAAAAGAGATTTACTACTATGTTTTCTTGTGAGTTTTATAGTTTCAGCAGCTATATTTAGGTCATTAATCCATTTTCAGTGGGTTTTATTTATAGTGTGAGCTAGGGGTCTGGTTTTATTCTTTTCTCCATGGGTATACACTTCTCCCAGCATCACTGATTGAAAAAGACGATTATATCTAATTTAATTGTCTTGACACACATGTCAAAATTAATTGCCCAGAAATATATGGGTTAATTTCTAAACCTTCATTTCTCTTCCACTGCACTACTCATCAGTCTTTATGCCAATTAGTCAGTCTTGATTACTACAGCTTTGTACTCAGTTTTCTAATAAGCTAGTGTGTCCTCCAATTTTGATCTTTTCTTCATCTGCAAGATTGCTGTGAGATTTTGGGGTCCCTTACTTTTCCAAATAAATTTTCAAATAAGCTTGTTAATTTTTAAATTTTTTTTGGAAAAGGACCGTTGAGATTTTTGTATCAATTGCCTGAATTGGTACATTAATTTGGGGATCATCATCGTCTTAATAATACTGTCTTCTATTCCACAAACGTGACCTGTGTCCATTTACTTAGGTCTGCGTGCCAATTAGATTTTATAGTTTTTGGTGTACAAATCTTGCTTTATTTGTCAATTTTTTTCTTATATTTATACTTTTTCATATGATTATAAAAGTGTTGTTTCTCTCATTTAATTTTCAAGTTCTTTATTACCACTATATGTTAATATGATTGTGTTTTTAATATACTGATCTTGTATCTATAAACGTGTTAAATTTTTCAATAGTATGGCAGGATTTCTTTGGCCTATCTATATAAAAGATTTTGTCATCTGGAAATAGACAAAGTTTTGTTTTCCCCTTTCCACGTTGGATCCCCTTTATTTTATTTATTTACTCTTTTCTTTTTGTTTCATTTTTCACTTCGTCTAGGTAAGAAGCGGCAGGATCGTGCTGGACAGAATTGGTGGGAGTCATATTTCTATCATTTTCACCATGATGAAAGCATTCAATGTTTTATCTATAAGCATGGCATTAACTGTGGATTTGTCATAGATATTCAAGTAGAGGACGTTTCTTCCCTTTTCTCATTTGTTGAGTGTTATACGATGGCAGAGTGCTGCATTACTCTTGTGCCCCTTCTGCAGCTACTGAGATGACCCTGTGTGTTTGCCCTTAGTCCTGCGCATCCGTATGTGCCCAGCATGCTTTGTATGGATAGATTGTTGAATGTTGAACTCACCTTGCATTCCTGGGACAAATCCCACTTAATCATGTTATATAATCATTCCATATGTTGCGAGATTTCATTCCTTAGTTATTATGTTTGATGATTTTTACATCTGTGCTCATAGAAATATTATTTTGCCATTGTTATACCTTTGTCCAGATTGGCCTTATAGAATGAGGTGGGAAGTGTTACATCTTCTTCAATGTTTTGAAAGAGTTTGAGAATTGGCGAGTGTGGGGATGTGTGTACAACTTTTTTTCATTAAAGTCTATTGCACTATTTTTTTTTTCTAAATTTGGAAAGCATGGATTTTGGGCTTTACTACTTTTCAACTGTGTGGCACTGAGCATATTTCTTCACCTTTGTAAGCCCCGAGATTCTAACGCTAAAATGAAGATAACCTTGTAGTTTTACCATTTGAATTATATAAAATATGTGCAGCAGGACATATATGTATGTAGTAGTGCTAAATTAATATTGAGAATTTTTGCAATAAACATTACAATACCTAATAAACAAAAGAGCATAAGGACTTTTACCCCTTAGCCCATTATCCAGTATATCACTGGTAATATTTACCTATAATCCTTATGTCATCTTAAAACAATACATTTTACAGATGATTGGAGATTTTTGTATTCTTTATAAAGTTTAGTAAATTATACATTTTCACATAGTTTCAGAATATTTGTTAATTGTGCTAAACAGCTTTTACAGAGATTAACTTCTGTCTAATTAATTTCAGGGCATGGAGAAACTGGGGTTACTAATGGAGAGAGTATGGAGTAAACAAGTATCTTTCTGAAATTATTCAGTGATGAACTATTTGGGAACATTTACTTCAGAATTAGAATGTAACCTTATATTTGATATATATAATTATGGGTTATGATTTATTGTTTTAAAACTGATGGGAAGCCAAAAATGTTTCTCTTTTGTTGAATAAGAGATTAAACCCTATGTATAATAGTCACATAATTAATCTACAGATGATTTTAGATAAAATATTTTCAAACATTAGATATGTAGAAGGTAATAATTAGTAAACAGATGTGCATAATGAGCATATATTATTATATCTAAAAATATGTTTACTTAACCAAAATTCTTAAAAATCTAAAAAATCAAACTTTATTTTCAAAGATAAGAGAATTGATCCCTTCGTCTATTAGGAAATATCACGGGACCTTTAGCTCGTGTCCTTTGGATGACGTCTGCACATTTCAGAGCCTGGCTGTGGAACGGAGGCCAAACTGCAGAAGCACCATAATGTAATCTTCCAGGTATAAACTGGAGTCCAGGAAAGAAAGGCCTGCCT
Organism: Galagoides demidoff; assembly: GCA_963574575.1. Lineage (NCBI taxonomy): Eukaryota > Metazoa > Chordata > Mammalia > Primates > Galagidae > Galagoides > Galagoides demidoff. Next base: position 3,989 of record CAUYQV010030965.1, on the reverse strand, counting down.
GTGTCATTACTAATCTTTTTAAGAGTGTCTATATTGATAACAATGTCTGGACACGTTTCTAAAATCAGTTATTAGATCCCTGAAGAAGGTTTCAGCTGTGTCTGTCATGTTCTGATGCGACATATTCAGAAATTGTTGGAAAACCAGTGTGTCCTTGACTCCTCCAAACTGGGCTGCATACTTTTTATTTCCATTATTCCTTTTGGCCTCAAAAAATTCAACTTTTGTTATATACTTGTGGATTCCCTTATTTGATCTGGTAAACTAGATTCCAGGGCAAGGCTTATCACCAGCCGGTTTTCTAGTTACAGACATCGGGATCCACACCCTTCTCTATGGGCCACTTGTACCAGAACCGTTTCTGATGTGAGAAAGATGATTATCAGTCTGGGTCTGAGGTGAGATACTATTTCTATACTGTCACAGGAACAAGCTTCTCTCAAGTAATATTTAGAGTAGAACTCTGAGTCTTAGAAACAATAGCATAAGGTTTATACTTCACTACTATAAAGCAATCATAGAAAATAAACTGGATCCTATAATTTGGAAGGGAAAGAAGTCATTTCTGTGTGATCAATTTCCACTTTAGTGGTTGCATTTTATATGTCACTAATGAGTAGGTTGTAAATCATGACTATTTCAGAGATGAAATGAGTAGAACCCTCATAACTCTCTGAAGTGATGTGCTCATGCACCATGATACAGGACCCGGGAGTTGAATTCTGACCACGGCACTAACCATGATCCGCATAATTGACTTCCAGCCGTATGAAATACTGCAGCCTTGGAGTCCTCTAGGACAATTGCATTCTTGGGAATTTCTGTACTTTGGTAGTAGAAGCCGGAAGCACAGGAAAAGAGGGGAGTTTAAATTCAAGCCCTAATGTGTCACATCTTAATTTCATAGTATTTCCATATCAATGGGACTCTTAATAGAAAACTGAAGAGCCCCTGCATGGGGATATATTCTAATTTATTTGTAGCGACAATTTTAATGCTCGCAATCACATTATACAATTGCTTATACTTCTGGCATTATGCAACCCGTGTTTATAGAGTGACAATAGGAGCAGATGAAAGTGAGGTGAATTTCTCACCTTCCTCCTCTTCTATAAGTGTCTTTAAAACTTCAGCAAAGGCATTAAATTTCTAAATGTCTTCCCTGAAGCTCCCTGCAACTCATGCCAGTACATGAACACATTCTAAATGGTCATCAGACTGTGAGTAGAAATGAAAGAAATAGCCTAGTTATCTGTCTTAATCCAGGCAAAAACATTTTACCTTTATGTTACAGATAAAGAACTTGAAACCCAGTGACACAGAATTACACATCTAAGGTTAAAATTGTGGTGGAGGGGAAAGTAAGTATTCACTGGACTCACTAGACTGCACTGCTTTTAATATCAATCTATTTTGTGTTTTATTAGGCATCACACAATGACTAGGGCCCAATAGCTTGTCAATAAGAATGGACATTGCATTTGCTTAAGGCAAATTATAACCATATGTAATGAAGGGCAAAGAACTGAGGACCTACAAACTCCTGTTGGAGTCAATCCCAAGACAGAAATACAGCATAATCCACAGCAATACACCAGCTACCTAGGAAGCCGTGTAATGATGGGCCTGGACTGGTAGTGAATGAAGTAAGGGGGAATCCACATGAGAGAGCTTTCCAAGCCTCAAAATGAACACACACGCAATGTGACAATGACTGTGAGGGCTGCAGAGATGCCACCAAACAGGGGGAAATTGTCCTACCAGCAAGCAAAGCAAAACAAATTATTATCTTCTATCTTCCTGAACAGAGAAACAACTCAATCTGAACCTAAGCACTACAATCAATGTACACGAGCGGGATCAGATTTTAGCCACCTTGCCAGGGAGGAGAGAAATTCAGTTCTCCTCATTTCTGTTTGAAGTTTCACCCAGAATTTACCTTCCTGTATACTTTTTTTATTTAAAATTTCTTAGTGCTCATTGTTAAGTCTTGAAACATGGAATTCATCTGATAATGGCACAAACTTCCAGAGGCCGGGGTTGCCTGTCCATACAGACAGAGTCCTCCAGACAGGGGTGAATGAAGACCCCACCCTGGCACACAGTCCAGCCTGGGAAGTTTCCCACCATAACACACTGACAAGGGTTTTTGGAGATGCATCCAGCTAACCAAGCAAGAAAACACAACAGTCTGCAGGTTTTGAGCTTAAATTAATAAAGGCTCTCCTGTGATTTATTTTATTGCATTTCTTATGCAAACACAATTTGTAATTCACTGTCTGCTTTCATTTACATAAGAGTATTACAAAAGAATACTACATTCTCCATGCAGAAAACTGGAGGAAGCAAAACGTACAACCTCAAAAATCTGCTGAAACTCTACCATTTGCAGGCTAAAATCCTGTGTGTGTTCTTTCTGTTTTTTTTTTTTCCTTCATTACACACAAACATAAAGGTTTATATTGCACTCATAATATATAAAAATTAATTGTTCTCAAACAGAATAGATACTAAAATTATAATAGTAGAAGCAGCAGAGTATGATGGGGAGAGCACAGAGCCGTGGATTCAGGCATACGGACTCTACAGACAGGTTGCCAGCCTTTCACTTGTTGCCCCACCACGTAAGGCTGGGGGGCAGTGGGAAACTGTCTCCCATCTTGCTTCCTTCATTGTCTTCATATGCAAAGTGGGACAATGCCGCAACTATTCTGTAGTGCTACTGTGGGGGTCAAGCTAGTTCATACTTCTAATATGCCAGAAAGCTTGTCATTCTGTAAATATTCCTTTCAATAAGATGCAGATATAGTATCAAATTGCATTAATATGCAGGGATTCGTGTCCATAGCCTCCTTAACTTGATATTTAAGTTGCTTGCAGTTTTCTGTTTTATTTCTCTATTTTTCCACCATTTATATGAATTCTGCAATAACTGTACTTCCAGCTATTCTTCAAAACTTTGTTTCCTTAGAAAAAACTTCCGGCTCGGCACCTGTGGCTCAATCAGCTAAGGCGCCAGCCACGTACACCTAAGGTGGTGGGTTCGAATCCCCAGCCCGGGCCCCCCAAACAACAATGATGGCTGCAACTAAAAAATGGCCAGGTGTTGTGGTGGGCGCCTGTGGTCCCAGCTACTTGGGAGGCGGAGGGGAGTTGGAGGTTGCTATGAGCTGTGATGCCATGGCACTCTACCCAGGGGGATAGCTTGCGGCTCCGTCTCAAAAAAAAAAGAAAAGAAAAAACTTCCATGTACCAAGTCTTGATCACACCATGTGCACCTGTTATGTTTTTTCTTTTTCTTTTCTTATTGTTTCCATTTCATTGAGGGTTCAAAGAACTAGGTTACGCTGTTTGCATTAAAGACTCTTCTTACCAAACACAAGCTTACATTTTCAACAAAATATACTAATCATGTTCATTAACGTTGTTTGAGGAGCAACCCCAGGATTTCCCTTAGAAATGTGTGTTTGTTTGTGTAAATAAAATATCTGCTAGAGAGTACATAATTTTATAATTGTACTTTTATTTTTTGGTTTGACAAGCCATAAATGCAAACAAATAGATTCTTATTGCTTATTAAGCTTTAGAAAAGCAAGAGTTCTACGTGTGTGAGCTATAAAAAGAGCCTATTTTTCACCATTTTTCACACTCTCATGAATATAGAGATAGATTATAACCATGTCAATTCATTAAGAAATATTGGGCTGACAATTCCAGAGCACAGAATTCTATGCCTTTCTTTCAAAAATAAAGTGGTAGGTTATTTGTGAGCAGTAGCAGGTCTCTTAAATGTGACTGCAGAATACATTCTCTCCAAGTGGCTATGTTGAATAAGTTTGGTCTAAGAATCTTGTTAAAAAATACTGCCATTAGGCCTGGTGCCCATAGCACAGTGATTACAGTGCTAGCCATATACACCGAGGGTGCTGTGTTCAAAACTAGCCTGGGCCAGCTAAACAACTGCAACAAAAAAATAGCTGGACATTGTG
>CAUYQV010030964.1:0-11956 GCA_963574575.1 Galagoides demidoff | reverse complement strand
CATTTAGTAAGTTTCACATGTACCCTTGTAAGATGCACCATAGGTGTGGTCCCACCAATTACCCTCCCTCCACCCATCCTGTCCCTCCCCTCCCCTCCCTTTCCCCATATTCTTGAGTTATAATTGGGTTATAGGTTTCATATGAAAGCTATAAATTAATTTCATCGTAGGGCTGAGTACATTGAATACTTTTCTTCCATTCCTGAGATACTTTGCTAAGAATATGTTCCAGCTCCATCCAGGTAAACATGAAGAGAATCTATATTAAGAAGTCAATCTCTCATTAAAAATATAGGGGTACCTACCTTCTTGGGCAGCGTCAGCAGCCTTATACTCCAGAATTTGCCTTGCATACCCAAGGTCTTTCACAGTAGAGCTAGTGTACCAAACACTACCTGCCAGATTAAAGTTCTGGCCTGAGCTTCTTTGGGCAATGGTTATCTTATGGTAATATCACACACACACACACATAATGGCATAAACCTGGTAAAATTTCCCAAGATCCAGGGGTGTAAAGGATGTTTGCTAAGGTACTCTCCTCAAGTCCTCAATCTTCTTTATATATCCTAATATTCACCAACAAATTTAAGGGATTATTAAACTCTTCCTCAATATGGTGATCTCATCCCTTGCATCAAGTTCCCACATGGCATCCGTCACAAGCACCCCCATTGCATCTCTGTGCAGGTTCATAAGCTTAAAGGAACCCCAAAATATTTCATCCCAAAATATAGCACTTTGACTTATTTTAAGGTGGTTGCTCAGAGCACTTACAGACAGGAATAGCACTGCAAAGGTGCCTTTTGTGGAAGACATTTGCATCTGTAGAGTGGAATCTGCCTTAGCCAAATAAATAACCAGGTTTTCTAGGATGGCCCCTTTTGTCTAGATCTAGGAAAGATTAACTCAATCACAAACTACATCTGTTCTGAGAGCAGCTAGCTACCTGTGAGCATTACCTATTTAACAAAACCACCCTGCCCAAGACAGAGAGAAATTCTGTTCTTTCCCTCCCCTAACCTGTCAAACCTCCATTCTTCTTGTAATCAAGATGGTAAAAAAGAGTCAACTATCTGGCCCATTCTTTCTTTGAGTTTTCATATTTTGCATGATTCACATGCATGTGTGTGCACATTAATGCATTTTGTATATCTTTTCTCCTATTAATCATCAAATCAGTGTCATGTCAGTTGATTTTCAGCAATCTTTCAGAGGGAGAAGCTTTCCTTTGAGCCCTGCATGCCCCAAGCCACTACTAAATCCCACGGAGTGCTTTGATGTAGGACATCTAGACCATGAGAGTGGTTCTTGTGCTTTTGTACATTCTTGTACCTTTCTTTTGCAGCTTGAGAAATTTTTATGGCTACAGTTTAATATACAGGGAGGCTATAAAGTTTGTGTGCAATTTAAAATAATTGTTCATTTAAATTGCCCATGAACTTTATGGACACCCTGTATGATTAAACACACAATTTTCATAATATTCGTATGTTAGGGGTAAAAGTCAAACTGCAATGTTTAAAGCATTAATTTGGAGATAACCAAACTAAAGAGAATTAAAGGAATCCTTCCCCACTGACAGTTTTCCCTTTCTGAACACAGAAAGAAATGGTCAGATTCTGTTTTTTTCTCATATATTTCATACAAAACAGCTGATGAAGTTACTCTTACACACATACCATCAAGAAGTATACCCCTCTCCAGAGGAGACCAAGTTGAAGACCCTGAAGATTTGAATCTTTTCTCTGAACAGGTGTCAACCAATCTGGGGGCACAATAACAAATGACATCCTGCTGGCAGCCCAGGATGCCTGGTTGTTTTTTCTAATCTTTGCAGGAAAAGGTTCCATCCATTGGGATAATTGTAGCTTTTTAACACATTTCACTATAATTAGTGAACCTGCATGTCACGGTTTTCTAGCATATTCCCCAACTGAATTGGAGTCTGTTTTAGTTCTCCCCATGACCCGTCAAGAATAAAGAATTTGTTTACTTAAATTGCACACCATTCACTCCTATATGCCATCTGCTACACTTAACTGCACACCGCTAACATTTTCTAATAATAGCTCTTTGAATTTAAGGAAAATAGTCAGAGGTGTTAATCACACATGATAGGGGAATATTTATCTCTCTTTACCAACACTTTATTTCTTGATGAGATCTTCATTTTAACGTAGTAAGATGACATTGCACTTCTATCAAATAGTGCTTCTGATCCAGAAGCAGCATCTTCAGAGATTCCCATAAGCATCAGTCATCTAACAAAATTGTGATATGTGCACTTCCAAGAAGGGGTGGGAAGTTGCGTACTTCAGACAGGCATTTAAATTTTTAGCCTCACTCTTCTGGTCACATCTCACAGATCCAATCTGCTCAGGTTAGCTCTGGGCCTCTCTCATATTCTTCTTTACTGTTTCCTCTTTTTTCCTTCTTTTATGGAAGTTTTGGAAAATGCCAAGGTCTATCTGCCATGTACTTATCTTATTTCTCACATTTTTCCTTGTTCTGAATTGCTCTCTTCTTAACTGCCATATTGGAAAGAGTAATTAACAAAGTTACTTTAATGTCTTATTAAACAATAGCCCTTGGATGTTAATTAATTTTTTTTTTAGAGTAGGGCCTTCCTTCAATAAAATGAATTAGTTAAATTTATCTACCAATGGTTACACTGGATAGATGGATAGACATTATATGGCTTCATTGGTTAGAAGTGCTCAGAGCTCATTACAATATATAATAGCTTATCCTGAGTGAAGTATCTGTTATTGTAAAGTCAGCCCAATTAAATTTTCTTTATAAAAATAAAATGAAACAATAACAACCATAAAGCCACTACCTCCCTACCCCTTCACAAAGTACTGCAGACCATTGCTCCTTCAGAGTTTTGTTTTTTCAAGAGGATAATCTTAGAGGACACAGCATGAAGGAGGAAAACAAGCTGGCTGGACTTGAAGGGCAGGTTGAATCCCTTTTTCAACATTCAATATTTATGTTCTCAAATATATCCCCAAACATTTGAGGATATCAATGTTACAACTTTATTTTGTTATCTCTGAGTCATTGCACTGCCAGAGGCCTCATTTAAGTAACTGTGATGAAAGAACATCATAAATAGTCTGTCCTGCAGAGGACAAGCTGTAAACTTTTCCTTTGAAATTTATCTTTTGTACTTTGATATTTTCATTACCTCATGTCCCCTATGCTTCACAAGCTTGTGGATAAAATGGGATTGCATTTGTATTTATAGCCAAATTTCAATGGCTTTAAAACATTACCCAGTTTATTAGCAAGGTTCTCTTCCCCAATTTTTCTAAGACCTCTGGGGATGCTTACACAAAACCATGAGTCAGTGATTTTAGCAGAAATAGAAATTTAGACCTTTCATGCGGAGCCTAATGAAGCCGATGCCCAGACAGCTGTATCTGTCAGGTGTGTTTAATCATACACCTCCCGGTTCATAGGAGCCCAATCTCCTTGTCTCTAAGAGCAGGCTCAACAGCCCAAGGACAGTGATTCTCAACCCGTGGGTCTCGACCCACAGGAACTGTATTAAAGGATTGAGGCATTAGGAAGGTTGAGAACTACTGCCTTAGGAGATTCCCAAAAATATGGCTTATTTAAATGTTCTGTTCCTCCTGGCCCTATGTGTCCTTTGCTGATCCCATTGCTATCACCTCTGACTCTCCCATTTGCTTTGTCCAGCTACAAGATTTCCTCTCAGTGAAGAGGAGAACACTTCCTTCCTTGATACACAGTGTGACACTCAGAAGGGAGAGACCCAAGGCAAAACTAGTTGGGCCCCAATTTTTATTATTTTAGTTATGCTGGTTTAACTTTCTGAATGCTGTTGTAATTAGTTTAGGCTGCTATAACAAAGTATCATAGATTAGGCAGCTTAGAAACAAGAGGAATTTATTTCTCACACTTCCAGAGGCTTAAGTCTAAGATATCAGGATGCCAGCAGAGTTGAGTTCTATTGAGGGTCCTCTTCTAAGTGTCAGACTGTCAACTTCTCAATCTATCCTCCTGTGAAAGAAAGAGGGCTAGAGATGTCTCTTGTGCCCCCTTTAAAAAGAGCACTAATCCCATGGGTAAGGCTCTACCCTTATGATCTAATTACGTACCAAGGGCCCTACCTCCTAATATCATCACACTGGAGGTTAGAACTTGAACATCACATGTGGAGGTTAGAGGAACACAAACCTTCAGTCCATTGCATATGTTCAGATAGTCATTTCTCCAGACACACTAATAGTGCAAGACTGACTCAGTAGGGATGGGTTTCAAAGCTAAGTGAAGTGGGAGCAAGAAGCATCATTCTCATCTGGAACATAGGTCCAAATTCCTTTTTTTTTTTCTTATGGTAAATTTTTAGTCAAAAGTCCTTATTGTCCTTTATAGCAAAAAAAAACAAAAACAAAAAAACCCCAAATATAAAAAAAATAAAAAAAATTATGTTTTGAACTTTAATGTTGATAGTAGCTTGGTAAGTGGGAGAAGAGTCATGGTCCAAGTTCTTTATCTTCCATAAGACTCTGTTCTCCTATATGAGTCTGTGGCATTAACTAGGTAAGTTGAGTGAAGGAGCTTTTCTGCTTCTTCTTGAGCCAAGCCAACATATTGGGGGAAGGAATGACATCTTGTTTCCTTCATTGATTATGTCTAAGCACAGATATTTTCCTCAAGAAAAATCCCTTGTAAATTTTTATGCTATCTGTGATAGAATATTGTAGAGACTGAGAATTAATGCATTCATCTTGCTGAAGTGCCAAATTAAATTATAGAAGACAGAACTGCAATTTGAAAGTTGGGATTGAGGTCATTCTTGTCATGCAAAGAATTAATATGGACAATAGTCTAGTGTTTTTCAAACTTGGAACAATAGCATTAATCTAACAATAAAAAACTATATAAATTTAAGTGGACAAAGAGATCTGAAAATTGTGTAGTAGGTATTCCCTGACCCCCTTTCCTTTTGACTACCCATGTTCTCATGTTTTTATTCAGCCAATATCTATTTTAACTAGTTAGGTTAGATCTTAGATATGCCAGGATGAGTTAGATATAATCCTTATTTTTTAAGAAGTTCACAGTCAGAAGAAATCAGATAGGTTAAACACACACACACATTTCACATTATCAAGAACTCTAATGGGTCTGAGATTTCACCCTACTTGATGGCTTAACAAGCAAGCCTGCTAGTTTCAGAGATGCTGGCAGAAGACATGAGATTCTTGGGTCAGAGAAAATGACTTTATTACTCATGGCACGGCAGACAACATAAGCTGCAAGTTCCTGTCAGTTCCTGCCCCAACCCCACCAAATTCCATACAGGTGATATAAAGTGGTTCAAATAGATGTGCACACACCTTGAGTTTGTATCCCTGTTAAGGACCCCCAAGTTTAGGAAGCTGTCAGTGTTATCTAGGAGGCTGCTACCAAACTTGCCTAACTTTCATTCTGGTGGCAGACATTACTTTTATTTTCAAGATAGGTTGGGAAAAAAGTTTCCCTCTTACCCCCTCAGAGGAAGACACTATTTCTTTTGTAAGGTAGTTTGCCATGCATATATCCTTAGAAAAAAAGATCATTTGGAACAAAAGCTATTAACATCTTTACTCAAATAGTCCAAAATCCAAGATACCGGCTTGGTGCCCATAGCACAGGTTATGGTGTGAGCCACATACACCAAGGGTAGCAGGTTTGAACCTCTCTGGGGCCAGCTAAACACTGCAACAAAAAAATAGCCAGGCATTGTAGTGGGCACCTATAGTCCCAGCTACTTGGAGGTTGAGGCAAGAGAATTGCTTAAGCCCAAGAGTTGGAGGTTTCTGTGAGTCACTCTACTGAGGGTGATATAGTGAGACTGTCTTAAAAAAAAAAAATCCAAGACACTCCTGGAGAGTTGCCTCTTAATCCTTACATAGTGATACTAATAGCAACAGACTGTGGCACATTCTGTGGAAGAAGGAGGGATATGCCACAGAGGAAGGCATAAGCACATCTACTTTGAGGAGTCTAACTTGATAAACAAAGAAGAGAACTCCACACAAAGGAAGCTTCAAAACATGGGAACATCTGCTGCTGCCCTACACCTGCTTCCTCCTTGTGGAAAGCCCTTATCTCCCTGGCATTCGGCTATGATGACCTTCTGCAGGAGAAGGGGGTGACTCAATGCTTCTTTGGGCACTGTTGCTTTGGAGGTAAAAATTGGCTCCCTGATACACCACCAGGGGATCTGTTTCTTTTGGTAATCTAAAAAACTTGTGCTATTACAAGTTTACCTCACCTTAAAGCTGCCTTGATGCCTTTGTGTGATTGGTTTAAGGGAATGCTTTCTCTTAGGGTTGGAGAACAGAAGCATAGCTGTTGGTTTTGACAGTTTACCCCTTACTTCCATAGAATATAAGTTTATGACATGAGGACGTGGCCCAATAAATGGAATCATAAAGATGGAATTTTAGAGCTAAGGCCTCCTAACTAATTATTCCCTTCTTTTAAAAATTTCCTACTTACTCTTACTCTCAGACATTATAATTGCTTGCTATATGTGTTCCATTCTGGGCATACAAAAATGAAGAACAAAATAGTCTCTTTCCTTAAGTTGCTTATGCAATGGCAGGGCTGAATAGAAATGTTCAATTACATCATACTAAGGTCACATACAAGACAGTATAAACCATTAGGTGTTGTGATGAGGGAACCTGAATCAGATAAGGGTATCATGAATAGATTTTCAAAGGAGATGATTCTTGAGTGGCATCTTGAAGGTTGAGCATATGAGCTCTAGAAAAAAAATGGATAGGGAGGAGGTGATGTACATCAGATCAGTTGTGTCTTTAAATGTCACAACAAAAAGTGTGGGCTTTATTTCTATTGGCAATAGAGAACACTTCTGAAGGATATTTATCAAGGAAGTGACAGAATCAGACTTGCATTTTAGAATTACCACTCTGGTAGTAATGTGGAGAATAGATTGAAGGGAAAAACACCAAGACAAAAAGATAAATTAAGACACTATTATAGTGACCTCTGTAACAGATGGATAAGGTTCTTCCTAATATGACTATACAGAGTGAAAGAAGTACCTGGATGCCAGTAGCAAAATCAGTAGAATTGTTAAAAGATAGGGAAAAGTGGGGGTGAGCATGGATTCAAAGGTGACTCTGAGATTAGGTTGGGCAACTGGGTAGATAGGCTACCATCAAAGAAGATCTGGAGTAACAAGGTTTGGTCACAGAGTTCAGAGTAATGCAGGTCTTGACATGCTGTGACTTAATCATCTCTGGATCATCCGTGCAGAAGTGAGATCTGGATTTGGGCATACAAATATGGGAGCTCAGTTTTAGTCATCCCTTTTACTGCTAAATGAGTATTTATTCCAATTTTCCTTTTCTTTCTGAGCCCCTTTTGAAGTCATCGTGCCTGAGCAGTGAACAAGACATTGCAAAGCATTTTGGGTTCTCTACTTCACTGAGCACCTTTTCTTCCTCTCAACTCGCACACATCTAAAGGTAGTTCTTTCATGTAAATCTTTGCTTCATATTGAATGTGACTTGCAATTATTGTAAGATTCACACCTTTATTTGAAAGTCATTTAATTCAATGATTCTCTGTCATGAAAATGTTTTTCAATAGATCTCATTTTCTTTTTCCCTCTCTGTTGGAAGTATTTTGATTGGCAAATGTGCATAGCATTCTCAAAACGATTCTGCTTGCCCAGTGCTTTCTGCTTCTGTTATATCTGGAAATTATAGATTCATATGATGACAAAAAATTACTTTCATTTTTTGGTTACTATTTGCTGTTCTCAGAACTTGTTTTCTACATTATTTTTATTCAGCAGGAATTGCTTAAGAATAGGGCATATCAATAAAAGCATTTTACATGCTTGAAAAAACAGAATGATTTTTGCTTTTCATTTCTTATTCACCCTTTACGCCATGCTGGACAATTCAACCTTTTAACAATTGCACCTAATGTCACTGGTAACTTAGGATCTGCTTCATTCTTTGTATTATGTTGACTAGTGAGTACAGATTTATTACTTAGGATTTTTCATCCTTTTTTAAACAGAGTGACTCTCAGTACATAGAGAAATGATTTATTTCCACTATAGCAATGAAACTTGATGCTTCAGTTTTGATCTTGAATCAAATAAACAAAATGTGTCACAGTTCACAGAAAGTCAGGACTGAAAGGGCTCATTAAATCTAATTGCCTCAATTTACAGAAGAGAGATTTAAGGAATTTAAGCCTCTTCCTCAAGATCACAGGATTAACTGGTTTATCTTATTATTTTATTTTCTGTTAACAATTTCTTTTGTTAAATATAGAGCAAGTGGCCAATGCCTTGTTCTAAAAAACTCCCACCATTAACAACTTTTATACCTAGTACATGACATGGGCATAATTTAGCCGCCATTGCCCCTTCTATTTTTCCCAAGCCCTAAAAAGCTTAAAAAGTTTCACTTATTTCCTGAAAGTTGAAAAATGAAAGTTTTATATGATTAAGCAAGTCTTTTTTATGAGAGAATTTTCTCATTGAAATACATGAATCATCTATCGATTTATTTAGTTTTTCATATTTTAGATTTTTCTTTAGGTCTTAACATTCTTCTAATTGTGTTTAGATTATTTGTAATTGTTATTTTGAATAGAACAATTTTGGGTTATATTTCAGAGTAGCTATTGTTAATATACAAAAAACTATTGATTTTTTAAAATTTTGATCTTTCCAACCTTCTTTTATTCCTTTTCATAATTGATACTCTTGAATTTCTTAGGTAGATCATAATGTTTTGACAAGGAGAGTTTTGAATTTTTCTCTATGGCTTGAACTTATAGTTTAATGTTGTCTAATAATGATGGTAGTGGGTTTCCTTATCTTTTCCTCAATTTTAATAGAAATTTTTCTCATGTTCCTTATATAGTATGATATCTTCTCTGGGGCTTTGGCTGAAACTTTTTATCACAGAAAGGAAGATTTTTTTTCCTAAGATTACCAGAGTTTGGAACAGGTATCGAATTTTATTATAGGCTTTTAAGATTGAGTCTTTGGATAATTGTTTTGATTTTCCTTTTAAACCAAGAATTATTTAAACAATTAAAATTTTTTTAAGTCAATGTTTTTTTTGCTATTTTATTATTTTGTGTGGTTTTGCTGCATTGTACTATGCCATGTGGCCTGTGCAATTTCTATTTTTTGATTTTGTTGGCATAAACTCTGTGAGCAATATTTGGGGGTTGCAAGTTTTTTGTTTAAAAGAAATGGGTACCTTCTTTATATATGTTTCTATATGTATCTATATACATACACACACACACATACATATATATATGTGATGATTAGGTTAAGATCATTAAATGTGTTATTCAAATCCACTGTATCCTTATTTAGTGTCTGCTTAACCTCTTGATTGCTTTAGAGGTAACTCCCGCTGTGTTTGTGGATTTTTTTATTTTTCTCTGTGTTCATATTAAGATTTTAATTTTGTGTTTTAGAGCCACTTATTAGGATTATTAAATGTTTATTTGTAAAAGTATATGTCTTATCAGTAAGAAATATTCCTCTTCATTTATGTAAGGGCTTTCATTTTAAATTCTGTTTTGTTTGATGTTAATATTGTTACACCTACTTATGAAAGATTTGACATTTTAATAATAGTAAGACCTCTTTTTAACAATGTGCTACGCCTTTCGCTTTTTTCCAATTTGCTTTATGTCGTTTGATACGATTTATAGTTCTATAATTTATATATGGGCCTATGTCTTTCTAATTTAATTTTTATTACGTGTTAATGATCAGATATGAACTTTCATTATTTAAAAACTATTGTAAAAATATTTTCATTTCTAGATTCTATTTGTAGACTCAGGATCAGTTTTTGTTTATATATTTGGAATTTAGTCAATTTATCAAATTATTTTGATTCTTGAAGTGTTTTACTTTTTTACTTGAAGTGATTTCTAGATACACAGTCATACCATCAAATGTAAGAGATAGCCAGGTGCAGTAACTTATGCCTGTAATCCCAGCCCTAGGGAGGCCAGAGAGGGAGGCTTGCTTGAAGAAACACGTTTAAGACCAGCCTGGGTAATATAGAGAAAACCCCATCTTTATAAAAAATAAAAAATAAAAAATTAGCCAGGGTGAGACCAGAGGATCATTTGAGCCCCAGAGTTTGGGGGTGACATCATTGCATTCTAGTCCAGGGGACAGAATAAGATCTTGTCCAAAAAAGAAAAAAAAGGGGTAGATTTATATATTTGTCTATATTTTATCTATAGAGTTGTGTGTTTATAAGAATTACTTTTCATGTCTCATTGAATTTTGTAGAACCCTACAGAAAATGATGAATAATAATTATAATTTTTATTCTATCATTCTAGAATAATGGACATTCTTACTCTATTCTTTCATCATTTAGCCTTTGGTAAGTAGTCTTAGCTATATTTCTATTTTTCTTTCTATTCCTTTGATTAGGAGTTGTTGCTTTTTAAAATCAAATGCCTTTTAGTATCTATTATTTTGATAAAATGGATTTTATTAATAGACTTACTGATTTTTAAAGACCCCCTACATTTCTGAAATAATTCAACTTTGTCTTAATTTATTATTCTTGTGATATATGACTGGATTCGTTCTTCTATGTCATAATTATAATAAGTCTACCTTTATTAATTATTATACTGTATTTAACAACTTCTGGTTGATAAAGTATCCTAACTTTATAAAATAAATTGAGGAGTTTCTTTATGTTCTAGAACTATAATGTCATTTTTTTAAGTTTAGTAACCATAAGAAGCAACATACAGCGAAGTTGAAAGGTGTTTACCAAGAACTCTATATACCTAGATTTTATCATTCACATTTTGCCAACATTAGTTTGTCACATCTTTCTATCCGTTTCTTAATCCACCAATTTTTATCTTTTTACTTTATGCATTTAAAAAGTAAATTTCAAATTCTAGTCACTCTGCCTAAATTATTCAGCATGCTTTTTCATTAACTAAAATTCAATGTTTATTTATAGTTTTATCCTTTAGAAATTTAAATACAATGAAATGCATAAATGCTAAGTGTACATTCATTTGGTTTTGAATGGTATAAGTCATACACACACATACACACACACACACAAACACAGGAGGCAAAAATGTATACACATTTTAAGAATGGAAAAAACTGTATTTAAAAATATTTTTTTTAAAAAATAGACTCTCACTTGATCACCCTTGGTAGAGTGCTGTGACATCTTAGCTCATAGAAACTTCAAACACTTGGGTTCAGGTGATTCTCTTGCCTCAGCCTCCGAGGTAGCTGGGACTACAAGTGCCCACCACAGTATCCAGCTATTTTTTAGTGATGGGGTCTTGCTCTTGCTCAGGTTGGTCTCCAGCTTGCAAGCTCAGGCAATCCACCCGTCTCAGTCTCCCAAATGCTGGGATTGCAGGTGTGAACCACCGTGCCTGGTCTAATGGTATTAACATTGTAATACTTAGTATATATAGATTTTATTTGTTATCTTATTTCTGCTGTAATTGTAGAGGTCAAACATGACTTGAATATTACAATTTTAATACAGTTTTTTCCATTGTTAAAATGTGTAAACATTTTTGGCATCTTCTGTACGTATGTGTGTGTATATATGTATATATATAATGCATATATCACATTTTCTTTATCCAGCGACTGATTGATGGATGCTTAGATTGGGTCCCTATCTTTGGTATTTTTTTGTTTTATTGAATGGTAACTATGTACATTAATGCACTTCTGGGGTACAGTATGGGGTTTTCACATGCAATCCAAAATACTTCCATCAAACTGATCAACACAGCCTTCATGTCATTTTCTCAGTTATTGTTTTAAAACGTTCTCATTCTACTCTTAGAGAGATTCACTTGTACCCCTGTAAGATAAACCTCAAAAATGGTCCCTCCAATCCCC
>CAUYQV010030962.1:0-23357 GCA_963574575.1 Galagoides demidoff | reverse complement strand
CACTGCTGGTGGGAATGCAAACTAATACGTCCCTTTTGGAAAACCATATGGAGAACACTCAGAGATCTAAATATAGATCTACCATTTGATCCTGTAATTCCTCTGTTAGGTATATATCGAGAAGACCATAAATCACACTATAATACAAATATCTGTACCAGAATGTTCATTGCAGCCCAATTCACAATCGCTAGGTCATGGAAGAAGCCCAAGTGCCCATCAACCCATGAATGGATCAATAAATCGTCGTATATGTACACCATGGAATACTACACAGCCACAAAGAAAGATGGAGACTTTGCTTCCTTCATGTTTACATGGATGGAGCTGGAAAATATCCTCCTTAGCAAAGTATCTCAAGAATGGAAGAAAAAGTATCCAATGTACTCAACACTATTATGAATCTAATTGTTAGCTATCTTAAGAAAGCTACAATCCAAATGGAGCCCTAGACTATGGGGAATGGGGAGAGGGGAAGATGGGTGAAGAGAATGATATTGTGGGGATCATGCCTATAATTTATCCTATTGGGGTACATGTGAATTTGTCTAAAGGTTGAACATAAATGTCTTAACACAACAATTATGAGAAAGACATGACGGCTATGTTAGCCAGTTGGATGAGAGTTTTCCAAACTGCATATGGAAGCAACACACTGTATCCTATGATAGAATTAATGTACACAATGATGATCTAATAAAAGAAAAAAAAAAGCTCAATTGGAAACGAAAAGGGGACTTTACAACTTATACCAAAGAAAAATAAGTGAATTGCTAGTTTAATTTAACATGTTAAATTGCTCTTAATAATAAAAATGATTCCAATTTCACAGAAATAAAATGAGAAAAAAGTTGTACCTTTTATTGATAAAACACATTTTAATTTAATAATTTGAGTTAAAGTTTCTTCATAAAACATTTTACTTTTATAAAGCTCAGTTGAAAGAATGCAGAATTTTAGAATTAATAAGTTGTTACACTCTTGAGGAGATCCATGGAAATTTCAGACACCAAAAGGTGCAGGGAAGGCCTTCAGAATCATAATTGGAACAAAGTCTTTTTCTCTGCCTATTCCACATAATTGGGGGAGCAGCAGGGAAGAGACTGCCATTTTTTTGCCACCTCAGTTTGTTTTTATTTTTATTATTATTTATTTATTTATTTATTTATTTTGGGCTGGGTTTGAACCCGCCACCTCTGGCATATGGGGCCAGTACCCTACCCTTTGGAGCCACAGGCACCACCCAGTTTGTTTTTAAATGGAATTCAGATCCTTACTACACTTTCTTGGCAACATAATCTCCTTCTCCTTGCTGTCCAACATTGTTAAGTAGTATCATTGGTAAAATAATACTGCTGATGTGTTACCTCAACAAAAGTCAGTCAAGTAACAAAATTAAGTCTATTTACTAAATTTAAAATATTATGGCAACCTTTTAGTAGAACCTTAATAGGTGTTCAAAAGTCATCAATTAAAAACTGTCTCCAACAAAGTAATCACTATTCACAATTTACAGTTAATGTAAAATCACCTTTAACTGCATGCATTTCTCATTTGATTGATTGAGTCTTCCGATTATTACTTAGACTTTTTAGCTATTTTCCCCTTTTAGCTATAGTTCCCCCTTGGGTACTATCTATAAATAATCTTGACTTATTGATATGTCTTAACTAATATGCTATGTTTTGAAGACTAAGTTATAAAAATGATATGGAAATGATAATTCAAATCTGTCATATATCACCCTAGTTATAGCTAGAAGAAAAACAAAGGATAAGCCAGAACATGTTATTTTCTTTTTTAAAAAAAGTAAATATGCACTTGTGCTTGCTTTGGCAGCACGTATACTAAACCATACAGAGAAAATTAGCATGGCCCCTGCGCAAGGTCCACACGCAAATTCATGAAGCGTTTCATAGTTAAAAAAAAAAAAAAAAGAAAAAGAAATACCAGCAGTAATACAAGTGGCTAGTTAGAAGCAATTTAAAATTCAAGAATAATAATTTTAAAAATATGTTATCTGAATTAAATTATTCTGTTGTTTTAAGTTAAATAATGTGAAATTATTCAGAACAGTTTTGATATTATTTAAAAGACAAAATATCTGAATCTTGAGATGGATCTCAGGTTTTCAAAATAGAAATCATTTTGCTTTGCAATATACAATGAGATAATTTCTAGTAGCATGTGTAATTAACATAGCTGTGGTCTTTTCTTTTTTCCACATAAATCGTCTTTGTCCCTTATCTTTCTCCTTTTCCTAATTTTTCCCAACCATTGTCACAATGGAAGTCATACACTTGTTTTCATGTGTGCAGTGCAGCGCACAATTTTTTATGTAGTCATCTTCTTAAAACTTTTTACATTGAATAAATAAATAAATAAATTCCTGGAATTTAGAGCTAAATAATAATAAAACTCAGTAAACATTTGAATTCATAAGTTTTAAAATTTCTCAGGATACCTGTGCAAATTTAACATTTTGGGACATTTGAAATTCTTTGTGCAATAATGTAGAAACAAAAAGGAATAAAGCATAGAATCTGAAGTAAACCCTCACACTTCAATAACTGTTTTCCCCTTAGTCTATGTCAAATATCATAGAGTAGTAATCAGATAAAATAAGAATTTTTCATAAGAGAAACATACTCGGGGGTAAATGATAAGATAATTGGCAAGTGACTTTTTGGAAAATCAAATATAATTGTCATAGAATTCTCAAAACCTTCTATTATAATGATCTGGAAGAGTAAATTACTTAGTAGCATAAACAATAAAGATAAAGATTTCAGGAACTAAGGCTTGGCTTATCTCCAAACATATAATTCACCCAGCCTACTATCTCATACATATTTGCAAAATCACACCTTTTATATTGGCTATTCAACTTCCACCCATTATTCTGATGTTTTCAATGATGCCTTTTAAATTTCTTTCTTTGGTTAACCAGTATGAAGTTTCACCAACCACAATGTCTTGTCAATTATCTCAGTAATTATAGTTAGCAGTTTAAATTCATGTGTAATAACGGGAATCTTGAGAGTAGAAAACATCAATGATACCAATCTTCCATCTGCCAAAAGACTTAATGGTTTCCTTATTAATTCATTTCCCTAAAATCCCATTTCAAATTGGACCAGTATATTGTACTTTTGTGTTGAACAGCAAAATATACCACTGATAAAAGAGGATTCATCCAATTACCTTGAGCAAAGTGGCTTTAACTTCCTTTAGATATCTACCAGCAAGATATAAAGTGACACTTTCCGGACACTTCAGTAGCACAATAGGGCCTTTATTGATTTTCATATCATGTTCTCCAGCCTGAGATGACTCTCTTGAGAACTCCACTTCCCAGCAGGAAAAAAATTGCCTTTTCTGCGTTTGAATTCTCAGGTCTATTAATGCATCCCTTGTTGGAGACGCTGTCATTTTAGTTCTATTTCTTTGTAGTTGATGTGTCTATACCTTGCTATTGTAGTGCCCTAATGGATCCTAGGGTTGTAGGTCAAAGTATGAAAACAAAAAATGAAATTGCTTAGCCTGTGAATCAATAAAAAAAGACTCTTAACACTTTTTCTAAGTTTAAAATGTGCAAGCAATGAAGTGTGATAAGTGCATTCAACCTGTACTGAAGCTATAAATAGAATATTTCTGATGCTCAGCGTTTATATACTCGAAATGAAGATAAATGGTTACTATTACTGTTCCATGTGCAATATGGAGATCTAAAAAAACAACCAAACTGCATCTGTTAGATTGACTAAAATATCGTTCTCTTCCCCAAAGTTACCTCGACATTAGATCTTATTCTCTTATCATCTTCCCTAAATAATCTAATTATTTTAAAACTAGCCTCCTTAAAATCCACTATTGATGGTTAATCAATAACTAGTGATAGTTAATCACTAAAATTGTCTTTAGTGATTTCATATAAGAAAATAAATTTTATTTTAAAATTAATAAAGAATATTTCTAAACAAAAAGAAAATATTTTATAAAGTAATTCAGATTTATTTCTGATCAATTGAATTAACTTTTGACCTTCTTTTCGATTTTACAGATTTTGAAGTTTTTATTATCTAACAATATAATTCAATGCTAAATAGTTTATATCTAATGAGTTATTGTATAAACATACCATCACTACAAATGACCCACAGATTACCACCCAAAAAACATCAAAATATTTTTAAAAATGCATTATTTCAGAGTACTCAAGTCTGATACTAAACTTTTTTCCTGAAATAGTTATTAAAAATACCTACTAAAATTTTTTATTTCTTTTTTTTTTTTTTTTTTTTGGTGGTTTTTAGTCGGGGCTGGGTTTGAACCTGCCACCTCCGGCATATGGGGCCAGCGCCTTACTCCTTTGAGCCACAGGTGCTGCCCTCTGTTTTTTTATTTTAATCTTTCCATTCCCAGTTTTCTTAAACCTGAACTAGTTGTTTTAGTCAAAATATTAGATAAGGAATAAATTCCCACAGTATGGGTAAACCTCTTTTTTTTTCATTGTTATGTTTATTTTAGAATTTTTTTCTGAGATACTTTGCTATTATGGTAATAGTGTAACTCAGATCAACCTCTAATGAAATGATTTGTCATTAGCCACCATAACAAACTTTAATAAAGGAATTATAATAAATATTTTAAGGTCTTAAATTATTGTTTCAGTGATAGAAACAACTGTTCGATATCATGCAGGCCATACAAAACCTGCGAAACATTATAGTTAACTTTAGAATTTAATGTTTCAAATCACTGGCTATTTTTAACAGGATAACTTTTTATCATATGCTAATAAATTATTTAATTTTCATAGCTATTTTTATATTGATGTTTAGTCTAAATGGATAGAATTTGTTTTTTTGACGAAAGTAGATTATGGAATGATGTATCTAAAACACAAGTGGTTTTCATGGTATATTTAAAATGATAAAATGTCAGTTGAATGAATAGAAATGAGTTTTTAGTACTACTATTCTAACTATGAACTTTGGGGGGGAAGCTACACTTAAAAATAGAATAAGAAGTCAGAGTGGGGTAAAAAAAAATATTGTTGTTAATAGAGTCATTCCACCAGTAATTCATGTATTCCTTTCTCAAGTGTGAATGAATATAAAATAACTCAAGTGGAGGTCAAAAATATTCACAGATGTTCAGGAAGAGATACAGGAGTTATTCATGAAGATCCACAGAGTCTTAGACCTTTTTAAGCAACGTGTATCAAATTTCTCAGTACTAATAAATTCACAGTTGAGAAATCACCATAGGTCAGAATGCGACGCTGATGAAGATCCCTTATAGAAGAAAAGAAGATAGAATTGGGATGTTTGTTATTCAAATCAATATAGGAGAAGGGCTTAGGAAATCAGCTCAGACTGGTGTTCTGTCTTTCAAAACTAGTATTATTGAAATATACATGTAGCTTTTGTTAGGATATATTTACAATATGCATCGTACTTGAAAGCATATGTGTCTTGTGAAAGTGGATAGGCATCAAAGAAAATGAAAAGTTCAAAATTTTTAGTGATTGTTTTTTGATTTATAAGCTATTACTTATACAAGGAAACCATGTGTTATTTCTTTTTCTATTCCTGACAAACTTCACTTAGAATAATGGTCCAGTTCCATCCAAGATGCTGCAAAAGATTTTATTTCATTCTTTTTTATAGTTGAGTAGTCCTCCATGGTATAGATATTTACCACATCTTCTTTATCCACTGGTTAATTGATGGACACTAAGGTTGCTTCCTTATCTTTGCAATTGTGAATTATGCTGTGATAAACCTATGTGTACAGGCATCTTTCTGATATAATTATTTCTCTCCCTTTGGGTTGATATGTAGTAGTGGGATTGCTAGATCAGATGGTAAATCTGAACTTAGTTTGTTTGATTATCTCCATACTGTTTTCCACAAGGATAGTAATAATTTCCATTTCCACCAACAGTGTATAGGTTTTCCCTTTTCACCACATTCATGCCTACCTTCCTTGTTTTTTGACTTTTTCCTTGTGGCCATTTTGAATAGATAAGGAGTATGGCATTGTAGTTTTAATTTGTATTTCCCTGCTGATTAGTGATGTTAAGCATTTTTTCATGTGTTTATTGGATGTTTGTAAGCTTTTGAAAAATATGTTTATGCGTTTTTCCAACTTATTAATTTTTTCCCCTACTAATTTGTTTGAGTTGTTTGTAGAGAAACAACATTATTTATTTATTCTGTTGATTATTTCATTTGCTATGTAGAAACTTTCTGGTTTACTTTAATCCCATTTTTTTTGTTGTTGCTATATTTGCTTTTGGGGTCTTGGAATCTTAGTCATAAATTCTTTGCCTAGTTCAATCTCTAGAAGAGGTTTTCCTACATTTTCTCCTAGAATTTGTATGGCTTCAATTTTAATGTTTAATTATGCTATTGCCTTGAGTTAATTTTTGCTTACGGCAAGAGACAAAGATCCAGTTCATTCTTGTGCATTTGACTATCCAATATTTCCAGACTAATGTATTGAGTTGGGCATCTTTTTCCCAATGTACATATTTGTTTGCTTTATGAAAATCAGGTGCTTGTAGCTATATAATTTTATTTATGGGTTCTCTATTCTGTTCCATTGACCCATTATATGTTTATTGTTATACAAATACCATACTGATTTGGTTACTATGGCCTTGTAGTACAGTTTGAAGTCAGGTAATTTGATGCCTCTAGATTTGTTCTTGTTGCTTTAAATTACTTTTGGTATTCAAGCTCTTATTTAATTCCATGTGAAATTTAAAGTTGTTTTTCTAATTCTGTGAAAATGACACTGATATTTTGATTGGAACTGCATTAAATCTGCAAATCATTTTGAGCAGTATAGACTTTTTATCAGTATCAGTTTATCCATGAGCATGGGATGTTTTTCCCTTGGTTTGTGTCATCTCTGATTTCTTTCATTAGTGTTTTGCCTTTCTTCTTGTAGAGATCTTTCAGCTCCTTGGTCAATGATATTCCTGAGTATGTAATCTTTGTAGCTATTTTAAATAGTATTGAGCTTCTGATTTGACTCTTGACCTGACTTTTTTTTTTTTATTATATCATAGCTGTGTACATTAATGCAGTCATGGGGTACAGTGTGCTGGTTTTGTACACAATTTGAAATATTTTATTAAACTGGTTAACATAGCCTTCATGTCATTTTCTTAGTTATTGTGTTAAGACATTTATATTATACATTTAGAAAGATTCACATGTATTTTTGTAAGATGAACCATAGGCATGGTCCCACCGATCTATCCTCCCCACTTCCCTGCCCTCCCTCTCCCTTTTCTTCATTTTCTTAGGCTATAATTGGGTTATAGCTTTCATATGAAAGCTATAAATTAGTTTTATACTAGGGCTAAGTACGTTGGATACTTTTGATACTTTGCTAAGAAGAATATTTTCCAGCTCCATCCATGTAAACATGAAGGAGGTAAAGTCTCCATCTTTCTTTAGGGCTACATAATATTCCATGGTGTACATTGACCTGACTTTTATTAGTGTATAGAAATGTTATTGATTTGATTTGTGTACACTAATTTTTTACTCTGAGATTTTGTTGAATTTTTAAAAATATTTGTAGGAGCCTTTGGAGGAGTGTTTAGGATTTTCTAGATATAAGACTATATTATTGACAAGCAGGTATAGTTTGACCTCCTCTTTTCCCTTTATTTATTTTAGCGCTTGCCTGATTTCTCTGTTTAGGACTTCTAGTACTATATTGAATTGGAGTGGTGACAGTGGGCACATTTATCTTGTTACTGTCTTCAGAAAAATACTTTAAACCTTATCCCATTCAATGTGATTTTGGCTGTGGGACTATAGTGAGATTGAAAGAGCAATAAAAAATATCTCAACATAAAAAGCCTAGGATTAGGTGAATGAATCCACAGCTGAACTCTACAAGATCTATAATGGAGATTTGGCATGTCTCCTACTGAAATTGTTCCATAATATGGAGAAGGAGGGAATCCTCCCTGACTCACACAATGATGTCAGTCTCGCTCTAATATCAAAGCCAGGAAAGGACACAACATAACTAGATCAATATTTCCTTTGAAAACAGATACAAAAATTCTCAACAAAAGACTAGCAAACTGATTCCAACAGCACATCAAAAGGATAATTCACCATTATCATTCTAGGAACGTAAGATGGTTCAACACATGCAAAACAGCAAATGTGATTCACCACACAAGCAGAATTGAAAACAAAACTGTACCATCATCTAAATAGATGCAGAAAAGCATTAAATGCAATCCAGCACCCCTTCATGATAAAAGAAAACCTCAACAAACTAGACATAAATGGAACATACCTCAACATATTAAAAGCCATACATAAAATTAGATTTTTGCTTTCAATATTGTTTTTAAGGACAAAAACCATATCTCAGCATGTTTATTGCATTTTTTATGACAATATATAAAGCTAATCTAGAGAATGGAAAAACTGGACTTAAACATCTTCTACTACTACTATATTTCATGAAAATATAAAACCTTATAGGAGGCAGTATGTCAGAAAGAAAGAAAAATGGGAGCCAGTATGAATTCTCTTAAAAATGCAAGAATAAATATAATTTTTCTGTTTTTGTTTCCCTTTTTTCCACTAACTATCTGCTCCCCTGGAATAATTAGAATGAATTTTTTTCTTTTCATGTTAGCATAAATAAAATTATAATATGAAGACACTAAAATAAAATCAGAGATACTTAGTGATAAATTTTCTTTGAGAATACACAAAGAATCTAATTTTAAAGGACCTAAAATAATTCACTTTGGCAAGATCTATAGTTGTGCAATTTTCAAAGGACTAAATAACACCATACTCAAAAATTTAAAAAAAATGCATATATTCTTTCTAAATTTCAAATTAACATATTCAAACCTGCCTGGGCAATCGTCTCTTTCAGAAGCTTTGGACTTTATTCTTTTATTCATTCAATGTTGTTTAATGAACATTCATTCTTTATTTCTGGCCAACTTTAAATGAACTTGCAGAGGTTTTAGAAACATGTGAATATAAAAATTATGTGTATTTGTATGACTAAGACTATTGGCAAAATAATAATGAGCCTTAGATTAAATTGAAAAAGCAAATATTTTACCAATGGGGATTGATGCAGTCTAATGTTGGGACCCACACAAATAGAGGGGACCTGCCCCAAAGAACCAACCCTGCCCTTCTGACGGTTGTCCCGTCCAAAAAAGGTGAAAGGGCCAACCACCCACCTTTCTGTCCTTTAAAAGACCCATCCATCTTTATCCACACGCTGATTGCTGGTTTCCTTCTGGAACTCAGCTTACCCTCACCAGGGTGGAAATAAAAGCCAACATTGCCCACACAGATTTTATTTTCCTTTCATTTCACATCTTAGAATCATTTTTATTTTGGTCTTTGACCTCTCATTTTGGTGCCTTGACACTGATTGGGGAGAAGCCCCATTGGAGAGCTGGAATACACCCCATGGAACCCAAGTAGACAGAGAGTCTTGTTCCTTCTAGATGAAGGAAAACAGGGGAGCTCCACCAACCCCCACACAAAATTCATCCATTTAATGACAAGGTGAGCATTTGTCTTAGAATCCCTTTCTGAACTTCTTTTAACTTCTCTTTTCATTTTCAGCTCCAACTCCCTCCATTTTTGGAGCTCTTAAACAGTCATATATAGCCCCTCTCTCAGTTTTAAAAAACTTCCGGTGGTCTGTGCTTCCTAAATCTGGTACCAGTACAGACTGACCCCAGCAATTCAGACTTGCCTATCTTGCCTATCAAGTGTCTGGGTGTGGGAGCTGCTGGTTCAAAGTCACACATGGAGGCCTAATCTCTCTGACCTCAGCCCTCAGCCACCTCCTTCCTCTTCCTGACAGGGTCTCTTTACATTTGCTTTAAATTCATTTATTTGTTTATTTCTTTTTCTTCCAGTCACCAATATGTGAACTGGAAGCACACCCACCCCAAAAAGAACCAACCCCACCCTTCCTACCATTTCTACCACAGAATTCCACCCCCATCCTTCTCTGTCTCCATCCTCTCATCTGCCCTCTGCCATAGATGATAGAGAAAAAATAAAGGCAGAACCAGGAGAGAAAAGAAAAATGGTGGATCTCCAAAAATACCCCCGAGGGCCCTCAGATCCCCCAGCAAGATCTCACTGATCTGGCCTTCAAGGTGGGGCAGCATGGCTCAGAACTCCAGTTATTAGCTTCTGCCATTAGACAAAACCTGACTACCTTTTGAGGAGCAGCAAATCAGGCTTTTGGGCCAATCAGTGGCCAAATCTAAACCCTCCCCCTAAAGCATGTTCAGCCTCTGAATGTCCTCACTGGAAGTATGACTGCCTAGGTTTTTCTGAAGATCTGGTTTTGTAGTCACTCCCAAGACCTAGGGAAAATCCCTGATCTCATGAGCCTCCCTGGAAAAGACTGATGATCCATGGAAAATCAGGATGCCCCCTGGATGCCATCCTGGAAAACTAAGCTTTGAATATTTTTGCTAGTGGCAAGTAAGCCAATCTCTTTTCTCTTTTCTAATAAACACAGGAAGAATTTTTTCCATACTGTCACCTATGAAGGCCCTCTAAAACAAACAGAGATCTTGGTGGTGAGAATGAATGATAATTTACTATGGTCTCAGGCTACTTCATCCTTCTGGTGCTAAAATCATGGCCTCCTTGGTTATTTCCTATGTTAAGGGCACTAATTATGATTTTTCTCAGTCTCATTTTTGGACCAGTAATCTTCCATCTCATCTCTCAATTTGTTGACTAGGCAGTCACCTAGAAAACAATCACTCATATCCTTGTCCTACATGGATATCAACCAGTTCAAACTGAAAACCCAAGAACATTCCTGCAAACACTCCCCCTCCCCTTTTCCTTTTTTTTTTTTTTTTGGTCCCCCTTACTGGTCCATGCCTGCCCTCACCCCACAGGAAGCAATCAAAGAGACCCCATGTCCATCATCCTGCCTCCTTATAATAAACAAAGAAACAAAAACAGACCAGGATGATAGAATCAAAAATAGAGTCCTGCCCAAATACTGAAGATCTGCCCCAAAAGATTCAACCTTTACCCTTGTGAGAATTGGACAACCTTCCACCCTTCTGACCTTTAAAATACCCACTGGTCTTTATTTATGTGCTGACTTCCATCTCAAACTCAGCTTGCCCTCATGGGGTGGAAATAAAAGCCGATGTTACCCACACTGAACTTGGATTCCATTTTCTAAGTTTTGCATCTCGGAATGATTTTTTTTTTGGTCTTTGACCTCTCAGGGATTTTGGGGTGATTGCAATAAAATAAGCTATTTTAAAATATTTCATTTTGAAGTTTCGTGTTAGACATATCATTATTAAAATCTGTAAAGGCTGTTTTAACATGCTGTTGCAGGTATATGTTTTTATCTTTTAACCAAATGACAGAAGTTTAAATTTTTTGCAATTAAAATGTTATTTTCTAATTAACTTGCAAAGATAAAAAGAGATCACAAGTGCATAGGATTTTTTTTTCATATCTGTAATACATTTCCAGTGTCTAGGAGAAAAGAAAACAAATTAATATTTTTTTTAAGTTAGTGAATATAATGTGATCCACCTTGCGAGTTAGTATCTAAAGCTCATTGCAACCTACAGGTTCAGACTATTCAAGAAATATAATTAAAAATGAAATGTGTCTTCCTAATCTAGAAAACTGCTCATCAAAGTAGAAGCTAAAAAAAAATGATTTTTTACTGATTAACTATTATACCAGAATGTAAAGCACATTATAGCAATCCTCTACAGATATTGTAAAGATAGAAAAAAAAAAAACTTGCTCTTTTATGCTGCAAGAAGAGGCTAGCCATTGCATTCATTACATACATTTTCTAATAGTAAATAATAACTAGTCCTCAGGTAAGAGGATTTGACAGAATCATTTTTCACATACAGTTTATCCTAAGTTTACTTGGAAATTGTAGTCACCCTCTGTGTTGGTTAATTAATTTATCTTTATTTTTAAAAAATAAACTATTCATATCTTCATGATCAAAAATACTGTTGCAACTTGGATCAAGGTGCCCTTGGAAGTCAGGCTGCTACTATTCCTACAGACTCTGTGAAATAGAGGCATTGTCTGCCCTGATGATTACGTTTCAAAGAGGTCCTTGGAAAAGTTATTCCTCGGTACAAAGCTAAGAAGAGAAGTTTAGTTTTTAAATAGATTTATGTTCATTCAAAAAAGACAGAGGAACAAAATAGCATGGTACAGGCACAAAAATAGAGATATAGATCTAAGGAATAGAATAGAGAACATAGAGAGGAAAATAGCCACATATAGCCACGTTATCTTAGATAAACCAAACAAAACCATAAACTGGGGATAAGAATTTCTGTTTAATATATGGTGCTTGGAGAACTTGTTGGCCACATGTGGAAGACTGAAATTGGACCCACACCTCTCACCTTTTATAAAAATTGACTTTTGCTGGATAAGAGATTAAAATTTAAGACATGAAGTAAAGTATCTCAAGAATGGGAAAAAATTCAATATACTCAAAACTATTATGAAACCAATATATAAATAATTGCACATTCACATGGACAGTAAGAAACAAATTATAATCTAGCAAGGGGGAAGTAAAATGTAGGAGGGGGGTAAGTGAAGGGAGGAGAGAGGGTAACTGGTGGGATCTCATCTAATCTACACAATATGAGGGTGTTCAGCATATTACCTGGGTGAAGGGCTCAACTACAATTTCAGCTTTATCTTGGAAGTGGGAACAATGTAACCTAAAAATTCATACCCTTGTATTAATTTAAAATAAAGTAATAAAAAATAGATAAATAAATTTAAGACAGAAAATAATAAAAATTCTAGAAGAAAATGTGGGAAAAACTCTTGGCAACACTGGCCAGGGGAAAACAAGATTTTATAAAGACCTCCTTGGCAATTGCAGGAATACCAAAAATAAATAAATGGGACATGATGAAGCTAAAAAGGTTCTGACACGGCTAAGGGTACAACAGCTAAAGCTAGCAGACAGCCTTCAGAATGAGAGGAGATGTGTACCTGCTATGAGTCTGACAAAGAGCTGATACTTGTGAGAGAGTATACCCAAGAGGGGTGAGATCTGAGGGAACAGGTCTTCTCAAGGAGACCACAGGGATACACCTGCAGAGTCCTCTCCATGGTGACTCAGCTCTTGGGAATTTGTGGGCTTGACTTCCTGGAACCTGGAAATTTCCAAGTTCTGTGAAATCTTGTGGTTCTGTAGGGGCTGGACTAGCATCTCCCGCTTGATTAAAACTGGTCAATGAGAAGGGTACTTGTGGGGTGGAACTTTTTGACTGTCAATAAAAAGGGAAGGACCAAGCCAGTTAAGGAGGGAGACCATTTGGAAATCTTCTATTCCGTAAGCTCCTGTAAGCCACTGAATAAAGCCCTTCCTCTTATAAATGTGGTGTTTGGGTGCTCTTTCTCTCCATTGGCCTTGTCTTCCTGCAACATTTTAATCTACACACAACTCAAATTAATCAACAAGAAAGGAGCAAATAATCCCATTTATAAGTAGGTAATGTTACTACAGGAAGAGGGTATGGCTGCCTGTCACTGTCAGCCAAGACACAGGGATGGTGTTTAGGTTAAGGTGACCAGACATCCCACTTTAGGTGGGACAGTCCTGATTTTTAACAATTTATCCCCCGTCCCGGGGTGTTTTTAAAAAGTCCTGATTTTTGAAAAGAATGCAAAATGATCTAGGGAATGGAGGAAGAACGGGAAGGGAATATACGGTTTTCGGTTGCCATGTGGAAATGCCATATTCACCAGGATATAAGTTTTATATTACTTTTCTTAATTTTATAATGTTAAACTTCAATAATAACAAATAATTGTTGAGAATTGATTATCGAGAACTGCTTATCAAAGTTCACGTTGTTGATCAGTTGTTAGAATTTGATGAGAAATATGCCAAAGAATAAAATAATACTATACATAATTCTTTAACATATTATATTTGTAAATTATACTTATGTTGAAATTAAAAAAATATGTTACAATACTATTTTTGCATTCTATGAAAATTTTTGTTGCTCCATATAGACCAAATATTTATGAACCACCCCACCCTGTCAATGGTGTCCCACTTTACCAATGTTAAAATCTGGTCACCTTAGTTTAGGTCCAAAATGCTTTATTTATCAAAAGGCCAGAGATTCTGGAGAACAGCAAGATAGCCTCTCTATTGTGTTCTGTCTTATTACAATTCTGTAACCTAGAAAATTTTAACTGTATCTAATAGGAAGTAACCTCAAAGTAGTCTCCATTCTAACAACTGACACTGTTCATACAATAGAAAGGTGATTTTCATTTTAACAAAATATATAAGAGAATCATTGGCAAAAACATCATCTAATTTAAGTAACCTTTACCAATATCATAATACCTATTGTCTATGTGTGACGATGTGCTCAGAGTCTCCCAAGGCAAAAATCCTTATAAAAATAGTGAACCCTTAAGTACATAATCATGGGGTTGCAGTTGGGAGTGAGTGGGAAAGAATGTGAGCTAAGCACACAGGTCAGCTGTACTGCCTCAGTTTAGCTTCCATCTTGCCGACCACTTTCCTGGCTTTAGTAAGAGTCATGAACAAAATCTTCTCTGGGAAGACAGATGAACGGCCAACAAACACATGAAAAATGCTCACTGCTCCTAATCATCAGAAGTATATCTTTTAAAATAAGTAACATTTGGGTTGCAATTGTACAACTATTTTTTTAAATTTCAGATTAATACGAGCCCTTCATCCACAGGGTGTGCTGAACCCTCATACTGTGCACCCCGGGTGAGATTCTGCCATTCACTTTCCCTCCTCTCTGATCCCTCTTCCTAGACTATACCTGTGTTTTCCTTTCCTACACAACTCTCTTTACTTTCTTTTGAAACAGTATTATTTCCTTGGGGTTTGTTGTTGTTATTGTTGGTTGTCAGTTTGAATTTCAAATAATCTCAAATTTTGGCTGCTGACTTGTCATTAAGATCTATACCTAATACAGCATACTTGTTGGAATTTATATTTTTGAAAACATATCGCTTCAATATATGTATACATTTAATATTAAATTATACACTCTCATTAAATCACCCAGTGAGTAAACTTATTTTTGTCCGTAGAAATGCTTTTCATTCTAATTCAACACTATCATGACTGAAGAGACGCAAATCATTGAAACATAAAGTAAATTCTCCATAATTTAAAAAAATCAGCAAAGCTTTACGTTAGTTAAGCCCTTCCAAACACTGTTCTAAAAGTGATGCTAATATGTATTATAAAATTAGGAGTTTATATTTAATTTAATAAAATGGGTTAACTAAATTTAAAAATTAACAAATTGCACATGCTTTTCAAATATTTTCCTTCCATTTAAAAATATTTTGATATATGTGATTTTCATTATCTTATTGTGAATACATGGAGACTAGCAAAAAGATATTTATGAATTTAAACTACTATTTTAGTAATGTTTGTTATGGTATCTTACTAAGTTATTTGGAGAGAGGTGAAATTTATTTATACAAATGCCTACTTTCTGTGGGTTTCGTGCTTTACTAACAGTTGCACATTATATACATGTTAATGAAGGTGAGATGAATATTATCATCACTACACTATAGATTAGAGTTAAAAAACAAAAGCTTTATTTTTGCCCTTGTTAACTCAGATATAGGACCATGTGATGACATTCACATCTAACTGTCTTCTAGGCATGCCAGCACCAGAGAAAGTGCTGGCAGATACTGCGAAGTTAAATACATTGTGGTGTTTTCAGAGCTAACGATATGTTCGTGAAATTTTAACTAGAGGGCTACTTCTATATTTGAGGGCTCATATCTGAATTTATCAAAAAATCTCTGTGACAATTTCAAAATTATAGAAAGCATATTCTACATAGAAATGACACAAAGTGTTCATAAATATAAACCAAGTTTATATATGTGACATTATTCAAACATACTATATAAATTATATTGTTTTATATATAGATGTACACCATGGATGGTAGGTATATAAAAAGGTGCTCTACATCATTGATCATCAAGGAAATACAAATGAAAAACCACTCTGTCTCTTCATAACCATTAAGATAGCTAGAATTTCTTTCTTTCTTTTTTTTTTTTTTTTTTGCAGTTTTTGGCCAGGGCTGGGTTTTAACCTGCCACCTCCAGCTGGTGCCCTACTCCTTTGAGCCACAGGTGCCACCCAAGATAGCTATAATTTCTTTAAAAAGGTAAGTATTTGGAAAAAATGTACAGAAAGGGGAACCCTTGAACAGTATTAGTGTGTAACATACATTGGCACAATTCTGTTAATAAATAGTATGGAAGTTCCTCAAAAAATTAAATACAGAAAATCGTATGACCCTGCAATCCTACTTCTGGGTATTTATCCTAAAATCAGGATCTGGACTAGATGTCTGCACTCATGCTCATTGCAACATGCTGTGAAGTTGCAATAAGAGTGAAGATACAGAGAAAACCCCAGTGTCTACTGACAGAAAAATGGATAAAGAAAATGTGGTATGTATACATAGACCCAACACAAGGCTATAATGCACATATGGAATTTAAGATAGTCAAATTCATAGGAGCAGAGAGTAGAATGGTGGTTAGCAGGAGCTAAGGAAAGGCAGTAATGTAGACTTATTGGTCAATGTACGTAAAGTTTTCAGTTACACGAGATGAAGAAATATGGTGATTATAGGTGGCAGTTCTATAATTAGATATACTTGAAATTTGCTGTAAGAGAAGAACGTAAGTGTTAACAGCACACACAGAGATGCTAATGACGTGAGGTGACAGATATACTAATCGGATGGTTGCAGTTATTATTTCACAATGTATATGCATTTCAAATCATCAAGTTGGAGACCTTACAATATACAATAAAAACAAATTTCAAAAAGACCTCAAAATATGGTGCAAAAAAAAAAAAAAATAAAGTGAATAACCAGGATAAATAATCCACCAGTTGAAATTTAATTGCATTAAAAATCAAACATTACATTTAGTCAAAAACCAGCTGCATAATATGCAGAGGGTGAGATGTGAAAGAAATTTAATGTAATACCAGTTCGAATTAAGATCATCTTACATTCACAGGTCAGAATATCACAACTGCTCTCACATTGAAGGCCTGTTTGGGGCCAAAATTGGTGAAATTAGGGTAGCTGATAACTCCACTGTGTTTCCCAGAGGTTTCATAGAGACCTGCCTGAGGTTCCCACAAGCAAATATTGAGCAGGGTGCTGAGAAATAACAGATCATACAGAGAAGTGTGGCTAAAATTGGTAAAAGTAAGGAAGTCTGATAAAAGGAAGGCTGCTTCAACAAACTTGTTTTAGTGTGGAGAAAATGAAAAATAAAAATCATGAAATTTTTTTCAAATATATGAAGGTAGAACAGAGAGTTAAAAAATGTTCATGACTGCACTAAATGGTTCAAGTAGAGCTATGGGATATTATGATTTGATTTATTGAATATAATTCTACCAATCAGTTCAGTTTCCATAAAAAGAAAAGCTAGTGTCTCCTCCGTACTGTAAAAGCATAGTATATTTTCTTACTTGCTTCATAATGGCTTGAAAGGGCACATCCTTTCTATTAGAAGAATATCACATGAATCTTATTATGGAAAATAATACTAATTGTTAGAAGAATTAGCATTACTGATAGTATTACTAATTAGTGGAAGAGTGCACAGGTTTCTAATGTTCTGAGTGAGACCATTGCTCTTTTAGTAACATGAATTTGATAGATATTTGTTTGCTAGGGAAAAATTTCATAAAATAATTGGAAGTGGGTTTATTTGATCTACAAATATTTCTTATACTTCCCATTTAGCTTCTATAGGGGCAATTAGAAAACTTATCAAAATGATATTATTCGTATTGGATGAATAATGTCACATCTTCTATATTTTTGTCTTAGGAAAAATTCTATGTCTGTAGATGGTGTGATAGGCTAGGCTCAAGGAAAATAGGGTATTTGTCTCACAAATTGAGTTAAATTGGACTTCATGATCATATAGTAAATCTCCTCATGGTAGGGTACGACATCTGTAATGTATGAAGTTAGACAAATAAGTTTGTGGATTCTTCCTAGATACGTGCTATATACCTCATTGCTGAATATCACTACAGTCACCAGATGGCCAACAGGAGGGATTTCAAGGTGATCACAAAGATATTTATCAATGAAGTTATGTAGTACTTTTTCTAGGATGAGTTTGTGAACTTAATTGTCCAATCTCATTATGTATATAGGTATGCATATGTACAATGTAGCCTCTGGGATCATAAAATTGTCCTGGGTAACAGGTTCATTAAAACAAACTACCTGCCTCAGGAAATGTTACAACCAACTACTCTGTTTTCCTATAGTACTGTGTCAGTGTTCCCAAAGGAAGAAGCTTATCATTTACATTCCACTGACACTGACAATGGAGTGTAACTGGAGATGAGAAAGTTCTCTTTATATTGTATTTTTCTAGATGGCCCTAGAAAATGATGTGGTCAAGACTGGTCAGAAAATTGAATAAAAAGGGGGAGAAGGGGTGTCAACAGTTTCAGTTCTAACTTCTACCTAATTAAGTTGTAATGTAAAACACCCCCTACATGGGAAAGTTCTTTGTGTTCTGTTTGCAATCATTTTTTGTGTAGCGTGAAGACAAAGCACACACATACACAAACTAGCACACAAATAGAAGATATGAATGTTTTTTTTTGTTTGTTTGTTTTTTGAGACAGAGCCTCAAGCTATCCCCCTGGGTAAAGTGCCATGGCATCACAGCTCATAGCAACCTCCAACTCCTGGGCTCAAGCGAGTCTCCTGCCTCCACCTCCCAAGTAGCTGGGACCACAGGCGCCCGCTACAATGCCTGGCCATTTTTTGGTTGCAGCCCTCATTGTTGTTTGGCAGGCCCGGGCTGGGGATTCGAACCCGCCACCTTAGGGGTACGTGGCTGGCGCCTTAGCCGACTGAGCCACAGGCGCCGAGCCAAGATATGAATGTTTTAAAGAAAAGTACTAACATAATGTCGTGTGTATGAGGCAGAGTGTGTGCACTTGTTTCTCACGGTTGGCAAAAGGACTGTTAAAACTTTGGTTAGGTTTATACATGTTTTTGATTAGAATAATAGTGTGAATACATCCCCCTCAAACCTGTATGTTAGAATTCTCACTCTGAAGGTGATAGTGTTAGGAAGGAAGTGATTGTGTCATACAGAGGGCACATTAGTATCCTTATCAAAGACCCTAAGGAGCTCCCTATCCCCTACTGTCATAAGAAGACACAGGGGAAGACAGCCATAGATGAACCAGGAAATTAGCCTTCCCAAGAAACTGACCCTGCAGCCACCTTGATGTTGGACTTCCCAGGCTTCACATTGTTTGACACACATTTCTGTTGTTTGTAAGCCACAGAGTGTCTATGATTTAGCTTAGCAACCCAAAAGGACAATGCAATTAGTGTATGTTAGAGATAAGTTACTCTGGATAACAGGATTCCAGAGAAATTCCCTTTGATTTTTTTCACATAAGAGATGTGAAGTACTTAGACTTATATCTTCCACTAATCTAAATCGGCAATGAGGGAAATAATCCAGTGAATAACCAGCCTTTAATTCTAATGTAAAAGCCTTAAGGTACAAAGACTGATAAAGAGGAGTCCTTCATTTTAGTAGAAATGGCAAAACTCTCTTAAATTGGTTAATAAGAGAGGTCACAGGGGTGCTATATTCCTTTGGTTATATGATGCTATAAGACCCAAGTCAACCTTGGTAATTTTTTCTGTAAAATTAAGTGAAATAATTCAAAACTGTTGTATATTATTGCTAAGTTCATTATCCAGAAAGGATCAATAGCCATCTATCTACCACAGAACTGTTTCAGTCTCATAAAGTAACATTCCTAATGTATTTGATATATCACTATAAACAAAGTACTAGAGTCTACACTTTCCTCTGTGGAATGTTATTTTATTGTTGTTTTTATCAATCATTCTTTGTGTTTGAGAATGGTTTTTGTTTGCTGTGGTTTTCTCTTTGTTTGCATTTTATTTTCTTTTATTTATGCTGTCACACAAAGTGTTTGCACCTATCCCAGCTGCATCTGTTCTGTGCCATCTGTGTATCTTTTTGACACATAGCCTATGTCTTTGTGCAAGTCATTAATATAAATATTGAACAAGATCATCCCCAGGACATATGGTTAGAGGCTTCCATCATAGTAGATATTAAATCCAAACATGTAAACTTTGGTTCCAGTGGCTTAGCAAGATATTAAAACATGTAATCACATTAGCATATAATTCATATGTTTTCTTTTTCACACATACACACACATACACACAACTATCATTACCACCACCAAAAAATAAATAAAACTAGTTCTTGTAATCAAACACCCATATTTTTATGACTAGTATGTCTATTATCTATTATAAGATTGAAGACACTATTTGAATCTCAATGCAAAGAATTGGTTTTGTTGTTACACATAATATGTTACCCTGTAGTGAGTGAATGAGGAGAAATTTCACTGCTGCATGAAGAGGGAAGGAAGATAAATCATTAAAAAAAATTGTTTAAAGAAACCTCTGCTATTACCTCTAAACATTGTTAATATATATATTATATGTAACATATATAGTAACTAATGTTTATATATAATATTAGTATATATACATTATATATATAGAGAGAGAGAGCGGGAAAGAGAGAGATAATGTATACATTATATCTACATTATATAGAGAGATAATGTATACATTATATACATTATATGGGGGAGAGAGAAAGAAAATGTGTGTCAGGGCACAGAAAATAAACAGGCTAGTTGCTAAAGATGACACTGATGAGATATTCTTGTTCAGTCATAAAGGATCATAACATACAGAGAAATATTCACAAATACTGTACATATAAGAAAAGAACTTAAGAATGAGCTCTGTAAAATTAGATTTCTGATACAGTTATTTCTAGAAGGCATTAATAACTAATAAATAATTCCCAAGAATTTTCATTGGGAAAGGCAGACTTGGTAATTCACAGAATATGGTAGCAAGTAAGTTACTCAGATCACCACTGGAAGTTCCTTTTAATCAAAGGCATACATAAAGCATCAGATGACTATTTTCTGCTACAACATTTAGTAAAATTAAAAAGTATAATGGAGTTGTTTGGATAACTCTAAGTGTACTAGAGCAGTGTACATTTTAGGCACTAGAAACCAGTTTCATAGAAGAAATTTTCCACAGATTAGGGAGGGAAGTGGGCTATGGTGGGGAAGAGATGAGCTCAGGCAACCATGAGAGCATGGGAAGGGCTGCAAATATATACAGATGAAGCTACCTCCCTGAATCACCTGCCACTCACCTCCCCATCTCCTTCTGTGTAGCCCAGTTCCTTAGTTTCAGAGAAGACAATTTTTCCATGGACTGGGTTGTGGGGCAGGGAGAGGGGGAAGGGTCAGGTGGAGCTTTGCCCAGGGTATTTCCTAACAGGTCAAAGACCAGTACAAGTACCCAGGAGGAGTTTCAGTTTAGTGCTAGAAAATTGAGGCAAAGAAAATAAATTTATACCTTTACACTAAAAACTTAATATTTGCATAAGAAACCTAAAATAGTATGACTGACTATTGAAAAATTACTAAACAACAACAACAAAAAATTCTTATCTCCTTAAGAAGAAGGACGAGATTTCTAGAAACCAAGTCTATTCATTTTCTTGCCTGACTTACAAAGCAAATCGAATTCCCAACTCCACAGCCTGTCTTATTTTAAAAGTTATGAATAAGTGAGACATTAAAAAACTGTAGTGAGGATATACAAGTAAAACTAGAAGAAGTAGGAGGTATGGACACCCTCAACTTTGTCTATTTTCATTTGCCATTGGAAGTATCTCTTCTCTGTATGGGGAAGTATTTATAGAGCCTTTTAGGAGCCTCTGTTGAAGCAGCTGCCTTATAAGGTGCTATATAACCTACTAACAATCTAACCATTCTCTTCTTATTACTTCTAGAACTATAACCAGACTCATGTCTGAACAGCCCCCTAGACTAAATCACAAAGTGTGTCATATAACAAGGTACAGGGCATCCCCCCTAAATTGGAAAACTTTTGCCAAGTCATATTTATAGAAACATGGGGGATATGTGTGAGAATAAATCATAAATGTGTGTGATTAAAGTAGAAAAAATGTAAAAATATTAGGATGGATACATTGATATAGACTCATGGGTCAGAAATCCTAGATTCAAATGTTAGCTTGAGGGGCTAACAATTATTCTAATAGTTGGTGGAATTGGAACTTGGATGAAAAGTTGGCCTATACCAAATGCAGTGAACTGACATAGCTTTGCTTTCCTGGTGTATCTTCAGATAGAGGAACCCCAGGAGACATAGAAGGCTAAAGGGAATTTAGTATGTAAGACCTGCTTATCACCTATTTCACCAGGAAGTGGACATGAACTTGGCCACTACAAGTTTTCCTTTCCCAAGGAAGAGAGAAATACATGCAAGAGAAGAAGAATGCCAACACCAATGCCAACATCAGATTCTGCTCCTTTAATTCAATGGGGATGATGCAATCCTGAGCTTTCTTCATCTGCTGTGTCTTTGTCCTGAACCTTCTGGCTGTCTTGGAAGCTCCTGGATGTACTTCATGGGTGTTATTTTAAGAACTTTCATATATTACACACGGTTGCTCATTCGGAGCCTTGTCTGCTACAATACACTTGGTATAGTTACAAAGTAGATTAGTTAAATTTGATTTATATCATCACATTTTCACTCATACCTGAGATTCAAATAAATTAGTATAGTATTAGATTTCTCATCTGCAACTGAAAATGTGTTTTAATTTAGAAACCATTTAACACTCTTATTAATTATCTACCCATTAAAAGTGATAGCTTCATTTTTTAAATTTTTTCCTCTATTTGCAATGGTACTATTATCTCTCTCGTTTCTATTATCCTTACAATCTATTGCACAAATACCATCACTGAGAAACACCAATTAACCCTTTCATTTATATATTTGTGAGATTTTAATATATGTATCAAAATTAATAAGAATTTTACTTGTGTTCATGTACCAAACGCTTTGTTATCTTGTTCTGTTTATCATACACATGACTTTTATGGCACTACAACATTCACTGTGCCATTATGTTTTTTTCATACAGTTAACTCATCAGTCCTTCTTATAAATACCTAAAAACCTACTCTGGGCCAGACTTCTAACAGTACCACTTAAATTACAACACATTCCAAAAGGAACGTATTAGTTTGCAATC